>CM024247.1:32827326-33038089 GCA_013421045.1 Propylea japonica
AAGGTAAGAGCGTGCAATCATGAACAATTGTTACCCAACAAACAACTACATACGAACATAAAGAAATTACATAAAAAGATTACAGAAAATGACCTAATTTTAACTAAAGCTGACAAAAATGCCGGACTAGTATTGTTAGATAAGACAACATATGATGACAAAACTATTAACTTCTTCACGAATAACAATATTACGAGAATGAAAAATAACCCTCTCACTAAATACACAACAAAAGTAAATAAAACACTGAAAGAAACGGAGACCACACTATTGAAATACGGGCATACTAAATACAGTCTGAAAGAAAAAAAATCCACAGGTTCCTAAATTATACAGTACCATCAAATTGCACAAACCCGATAAAAGCATTCGACCCATAACTTCGGCCATTTCATCACCAGCCTATAAAATTTCAAGATTTATCAACCAATTTTTCACCAGTAAATTAAAATTTAAAGCTGAACATTCAATAAAAAATTCTCTTGAATTAGTACAGTACATCACGTCACTTAATCTAGACCCTAATAAAGAATACACATTAATCTCTTTTGATATTGTAAATCTATACACTAATGTAACCCATAGAAGACTCACTTACACTAATAGAAGACAACTTAATGAACATTATATTCAGATAACACCCTAAATCTTGAGAAAAATGATGTTGATAATATAATGAAGCTAAGTACTTAATCACCGAGCAAAATTTTTTCACATTTAACGGCAATATCTATATAATGAATAATGGTCTACCCATGGTTCTCCAGCCAGCGGTTTTATAGCAGAAGTCTAAGTATGTCAATCACATCGAAAACAACATTATGAAACTACCTTTTAAAGACAATATAAATGCATGGAAACGATATATCGACGACGTTTTTCTGCATCTGGAATGGTAAGAAAGAGGAACTCGAAGAATTCTTCACAACAATAAACAACTAAATTTAAGATAAAATTCACATTAGAACACGCAATATCTAATACTATTAATTTTCTCGATCTAACAATCTCTTTGAACGAAAACACGACTTCCTTTTTAAAATTTATAGAAACCCACTCAAACTGATGCATTATACCATACCATTCCTACCATTTCCCATCCATGAAGAGAGCTGCTTTTAATTTCTTATTTCAAAGAATTTCTCAACGTCCCCTTATCCCCTGAGAACTACAAAAAAGAAATGGATATCATTTACCAACTTGGCAGAATAACCAATATACAAAGAATACATAGACCAAGTATACATTCAATAAAAGAAAATGATAATGAAGAAAATATACCCTCACATTACAAAAAGAAAAACCTTCCTAACTATACCATACTATAAAGGTTTCACGAAAATATTCAGAAAACTGTTAATAAACATGACTACACACTGATAAACACGACATAAACTATCGAAAACTTTCTAGTCAATAATAAAACGAAAACTAAACAAGAAGAAGAAGCGGAATATATCAAATAAATTGTGCTAATTGTCCTTCCTTTTACATTGGCATGACCACACGAAACATGAAAAACGTTTTAATGAACACCGTAGAAACCAACCAAATCAGCATTGGGTTGCACATAGACGAATGTAAACACAATATAGAATTTGATAACTTGAGAATATTACATAAAGGACATAACTTTTACAAACTGACATTACTAGAACAATAGAAATCCCTAAAAACAAAGATAATAGACATTTACTGAACGAATTTTCAGACTTTAACCTTAGAGAAAACAACCTCATCAGACTAATTAATTTCCCGAAATACCACCAGATATTGACAGCATGACTGCTAACAACACAAACTGACCTTCATTTCTGTATGAGACTAGTTTGAAATAATACGAATTGTTTTCTTCCTTCAAAGAACATCTAAATTTCTGAATGCTTACATTATTTATAATTATAATTGAAGAACCTCTTTGTACGGAAGTTGATTGCACGTTCACACCTGAATTTGTATAATTAAAATTGTACCTTTCAGCTGGCCTGAATGATGGTTTTTTTTTGAAAACCGAAATCGATCGCCAAAGAATAAATTTTTAAAATAAGTGTGTTTTTCTTACTTAGACCTGCTAATATTTTCGAACATACTATGGAGCTTTCATCACCAAAATAAAAAAAAAAAAAAAAAAAAAATTAAGTTAACGTTTTAACTTCGTCATAAAATCAACAAGTTGACATTTTTTTTTCAAAGGATTTCGTTCTAGTTCTCGGTGAAGTTATTACTTCATTGTTTAAAAGCAACTATTCAGGGTAGCCTAGGTAAAAAAAAAACATGAGTTTGAAGACCGAAAATTGGAGATTTTTAAAAAACACAAAAGTGGTTATATCTCGAAAACCTGCGGACTTTTACTGAGGTCATGTTGACTATCTGTAAGACCTAATGCCAATCTATCTCCAGTGTCACTTTCGCCTGGTATTTTTGAGACACCTGTATAAATGCAGAATCTAAGCATTTCATCGGAATTATATTCTCTAAGTTATTCAGAAAATGAAATATTATGTAAAAGATAAATAATTTAAAGAACTTAAATTCTATGGTTCTGATTATACGATCCTCTTGAAATTTTGCATGAACATTCAGTATATCAGTCTACATTCACAAAATAAATTTCACTCGAATCGGTTATCCTGTTATGGAAATATATAGATTTTGTTTTTCAATATTCCAATTTGAATTTCTATGGTTCTGTAAACACTTTGGCCACAAAATTTTGCATAAATATTCAGTATATCAGTCTTCATTCACAAAAAAAATTTCACTCGAATCGAATATCTAGTTATGGAAATATAGAGATTCTTCTTTTAAATAATCCAAATTATTTTCTATGGTTATGTTAACACTATGACCACATAATTTTGCATAAACATCAGTATATCAATCTTTATTCACAAAATGAATTTCACTCGAATCGGATATCTTCTTTTGGAATTATAATAAAGTTTTTTCTTTCCAATATTCCAATTGTATTTTTTATGGTTCTCTGTACAATAGGGCCACGAAATTTTGCGTGAGGCTTATAATGAGCATCTTGAATGTGGCCGCAACATTTAATTTCGATGGGTCTTGTTTTGTCTGAGATATTGAGAAACAAAATTTTTGAATGACGTACATTCTGTACGATTTGGCTGGTTAACGAACTTAACCGAGGCATTTGAGACCCGAACTCACCCTGAAAATTTCAAGTATCTAGGACAATCCCTTCGAAAGTTATAGTGCTCACAGCCGGCCGGCACCAGGGACAGAATTGAGTTTGACCACGGATTCTCCATCAGGGACTCGAACCCAATCGTTTGAGACCATCTTTGGCTTTCTGGATGAAAAACGATTAGAAGCGAACCAAAACATTATATTCTATTTTTTAACTTTTTTTAAAACATAACATCTTATACTTAGGTGATAAGTGACTACTGAAGAAATTATGAAAACTTAATAATTTCATAAAATGAAACTCTCCTTCACAAAATTTGATTCAACGAAGTCTTAGCAAATAATCTGATGAAACAAAATAGGTACTATCCTTTGCAGTTGGATCATATTACTTTCCCTATAACATTATTTATTCACGACTTTTTTATAATCTACCCATTATTTGTCTTTTTACTCGGTCATAATAATACCCATTAATCACTAGTGGATAATCAGTCATTATTCACTGCTGCCAGATGCTTCTTGGATTTATCTATGATATTACACTGTTTAAACTGATATTTCTACAGTGTTTTTCTACCGTGGACAAAATCTTTAAACATAATTCACTTTTATTA
This sequence comes from Propylea japonica, assembly GCA_013421045.1. Classification (NCBI taxonomy): domain Eukaryota; kingdom Metazoa; phylum Arthropoda; class Insecta; order Coleoptera; family Coccinellidae; genus Propylea; species Propylea japonica. Next base: position 32,831,094 of record CM024247.1, read on the forward strand.
CAAAATAAAACGGACAAGCTCATCAAAAAATTACTCATGTCAAGTTGACTTTTTCCACACTAGTAATAGAAGAAATATAAGCGAGTAGTATAAAAATAATATTCTATATGTTATTCACTCGATGATTTAGGCCACTCGCCTGCGTCTTCAAGCCTAAACTTCACCTTGTGAATAATAACAAGCATTATACGCTCGTTGCATAATATACTATTGTGCACGACTAATGCCACCACTGTTCCCACTGGGAACACATAATATAGTCTTCTACTGCGTACTCTTATACAGATAATTTTGCGTACTCTTATACACATCCATGAATTTCGATACTTTCGACTTCAATTAAGACAAAAATATATTTTGCTACCATTTTCATATGAATTGAAATGAAGTGAAACATACTGTGACATAATTCAATACTTACAAGGCCAAAGCGCCAGTTTTTACAGATTTCGATCTTGTCAGTATCATTAGATAGCATTCAGAATGAAATAGGCTTTTTAAATTCAAAAACAAACAAAAACCCTTATGCACATGCGTACTCTTATTTACCCTTACCCTATGACATATATAAGGGGCGTTCGGCATTGACCTCCGCGAGCGGACGGATTTTTTAGTCACGTGACCACAGATCGTACAGATAAAATCTGAAATATCTGGGAATAAACGAACGGTGACAGAGCATCTGCCACAGAACATACTGCTCTGTTCTACTTTTATAGATTATGAGATTTCAAAGATCACTATTTGGGAAATATGCTCATCTTTTAACGATACTTTCACCCTTTTAGTAGCTCTTCCATAAAATCTCAATTAAATAATTAGGTGCAAAGGCACTGAATGCAAAAGAAACGAGTAATGCAATATCCCCTTCTGGTCGTTGTTGGCGATAGTTGTACCGAAAGATCCTGATCAATTAATTGATTAATTACACGAAAAAGAAACGGGAAAGAAATATCTCCTCCTGCCCATTTATAACTACGATAGCTATATTGAAAAATTTTAATGAATTAATTGAGAGATTGAGAGATTTTTATGACGAACGGTACAGATGTGTATTCCCCTCAATCCGGATGTAATAAACGAACGGTTCAGATCGATCCGACACGTCCGATGTCGATGCCGAACGCCCCTATAGAACATTTTATAGATGATCGAAATATAAAGAAACCATGAAAAGTTATATCAATCTGGGATAAGAATATTTCAGGCTGGGTTACAGGATAAAAATACAAGACAAGGAGAAAGAGCAGGGTACCGATTCTGAAGGTCCGGAATTGGAACATGTTTGGAAGATTCTGCTACACAGTTACATACGTTAATCGAATCTGCATGATAACATGTAATTCAACAACCGATTATCAAAGATTTAGTGGGTTTCTCCTCAGATCCGGTTCTCCAAGTGGTGATTTTTCAGAATCTCAGATTTATAACTCTACAGACCCATAATATTGGGTAATCTTCTCTGATAGGAGCAGTGGCATTTCACCCGAAATACCATCTTAAATTTTTGGTTCAATTAATAACTTCTGACAACTTATATCAAGTGAATGAATCTTCTGAGTCAGGAACGGGCCGAAGCAAAGTTTTTGGGGGGCGACAGTTTCGAAAATTTGCCAACTGTGCATTGATGGTTTTGAAAACCGATGGTGGAAGGGAGTGATATTTTGGTTTGTGATTCATTTTTGTTTCTGAGAACATTAAAAATAATAATTTATATTTCTGTGGTGATACTATTTTAATTTTTTATTACCAGATCAACACACTCTTCGTCTTCAGGATTTTGAAACAATATTATGGTTCTTTGGATACGAAAAAAAAACTTGCATGTGTTCTGCAAACAATTTTTTTTCAAATATCGTAAAATTATTCAAGTGTCATGAAATTTAGCAGACATGAGCACCTCATGAATGCGCATTTTAATTCTGAATTTCATACGAGATTGATTTAGTTTATATTTTGCGTTTTCATACGTTACTCACATCATTATGGTCCCACTTTTTCGTTGATGACGCACAGTATTAACTTTCTTTTCCATTTGAAGATAGCCCTCAAGCTGTAGCTGCAATAAACAATGATCTGTACAAAATTGAGGAAATTGCTCGTACACATTGTCTCAAATTGAATAACACAAAAACTGTCGGTATGATTTTTGGTAAACGGGCACAAAGAGAACATTTCGTGAATGAATTTGCTCCTGCAATTATCCTCAATGTCCAAATTATTTTCTATGGTTCTTTTTAACACTATGACCACACAATTTTGCATAAACATCAGTGTATCAATCTTCATTCATAAAATGAATTTCACTCGAATCGGATATCTTTTTATGGAATTATAATAAAGTTTTTCCTTTTAAATATTCCAGTTGAATTTTCTATGTTTCTCTGTACACTATGGCCACGAAATTTTGCGTGATGCTTCTTATGAGCATCTTGCATGTGGCTGCAACATTTCATTTCGATTAGTTTCGTTTTGTCTGAGATATTGAGGAACAAAATTTTGAATGACCATATTTTATGGTTAACAAATTTAACCGACCCATTTGGGAACCGAACTCAATCTGAAAATCCCTAGGACAATTCCTTCGAAATTTATCTTGCTAACGAAAGTCCGGGCGGACGGCCCCACGGACAGAATTGAATTTGACCACGGATTCGTCATCAGGAAGTTGAACCCTTTCGTTTGAGACCATTTTAGGCTCAAAATTTGAAAAATACAGACAAAAATTGGGTACCATTTTTCCCACCATTTCTATTGTGACAGAAGTCTGTTCGGACGCAACTTGGTAAATATTTAAATTAATTTTGAAGTGAGAAAAATGTATTTTGATGCGTACTCATAGCTTACCAGAACGCAAAGGAAAATCATGTTTTGTTTAGAAAAACCAATATTTTTCCTTGAATTTCAATACTCCATAGTCAATTGGAACTTTATATCATAAAATCATCTAAGAATTAAGATACCGAATTGACAGAACCTCATTCTAAAACACCCTGTGTTCGACAGAAAAAATCGTTGCATTATACCCTATATGTGAGGAAGAAGAAACGTCCCTTTTTCGTTTGGAATTCATTGAAATTTCATGTACAGATCACAACTACATAGGTCTGGTTTTATACAGGATGGTCCAGATCGTAATCAAGAAATTTTAACCACGTATTATTCTACATCAAAACTAAGCCTTATTCGTCATATAAACATATGTCGGGAAATGTTTCCTTTCCAAGAAACGGGGTGTTAAAATTATAGAAAAAAAATGCTTTCAATCAATAACTTTCACACTGCTTGAAATATTTTCAAGAAAATTTGAGACATGTTATGAGCGTCAAGGAGCACTTTTTGCATAATATCACTTCTTTTCTATTTTACCAGTTGCGTCCGTACGGCAGCGAGATTGAATATTTTCGAATAAAAAAAATGATGCGCCACTGGTTTTTTCGACAATACAAATTCGGTCTCTTGACTTTATGCTATACCAGGCACCGTTTCCGGTTAAAAAATAAAACACATTCTCATGCATGAAGCAATCGCCAAAATTTGATATAGCAATAAGAAGCTTACTACCGTTTTGTAGCAATTTTCTTAGATTAGATAAATTCAACACACACCCAACTCTTGTTTTTAGGGTAGAATAATTCGTTAAAAAAATTTAAATGACAGTTTTAGTCTTCAATACAATAGTCCTATTATCATCATATACCTGCCTTATCAAATTTTGGCGATTTCTTCATGCATGAGAATGTGTTTTATGTTTTTTAAACCGGAAACGGTGCCTCGTACAGCAAAAAGTCAGGACTTATTGTCGGAAAACCAGTATCATTTTTTCATCTGAAAATATTCAGTCTCGCTGCAGTACGGACGCCTCTTGTAAAAAGAAAAGAAACGATATTATGCAAAAAGTGTGAAAGTTGTTAATAAAAAACATTTTTTTTTTCTATAATTTCAACACCCCGCATCTTGGAGAGGAAGCATTTCTCGACATATGTTTATATGACAAGCAAGGGCTTATTTTTGATGTAGAATACGTGGTTGAAATTTCTTGGTTACGATGTGGACCACCATGTATTTGCACATGAACCAATTCAGCATAAAATGAAATCCTAAAAAACTATCGATGATTTCGCTTTGGTATTTTTATAAATTAATTGACCATTTCCCGAGCATCTGCTGGTGCTCTTTCGCCGATTGAAACAGCTAACAATCCTTTAAGTTAATCTATTTCGATTTGTCCAGATTTCAATTAGCACCAATTTATCGACTCTCGAAAAACCAATGCTAACACATATTATGTTCTTCTCCTACATAGTTCCACATTGCCTTGAAATATAATATAAAATATATTTGACGTAAAATTGGCTAGGACGTCGTTTTATGGCTTGCCAAGACAAGACATCGCGACGCTATCAATTTCAAAATCACCAATTTATATCTTTTTATAGTAAATACAATCTTCATTTTTCATGGCTCGCACGTGGAAACTTTCGGATTATCTCACTGAATTTCTTAAAAGATATCATAAGGGGATCTAATTTTTCCGAAAAAAATCGAAAAAACACGTTGCTAAGTAATATTTTGACAAAAATCATCAGTGCTTGTGGCAACAAAAATCCGAGTCGAAAACGAGGATTTTTGCACTGCACGAATGCTTTTCGTTAACAAATATAACTTTGCATTATGTCGAATTAGATCCCTGAATGATATTTGAGAAGACTATTTAATGAGTGACAGATTATTCTGCATGCATTATGCGTATTAATTTGACAACATCTGTCAAATATAGATTGAAATATATTCTGGGAGGATTATGCATTTCTAAAAAACTTTATAGGTTTTCACTCCCAGTCTTTGAAACAGAAATAATCAAAAAAATTTTAATTAAGATGAAGTGTTCCTGCGAAAATCTTTGCACTTTGGTTTAGAAAAAAATGTTGCCTGACAGTAAAACTAAAAAAAGGAAATAAATAAAAAGGATAATGTCACGTTTCGGTGTCTTTATCAGACACCCTCTTCAGACAAACTTGTAAAATCTTCAGAATTGTGATTTTTTTTTCATTTGCAGTCTAATTGACATTGAAACCAATGAATGAGAAACAAAAATAAAAAAATTGTGTTTACAATATTCCCTGTATATGTGGAAAATCTTATACAAGAGAGACATCAAGACCTTTAAACATGAACAACATCAAAAATAGGGACATTATAAGATCACAAATCGCTGATCATGTATGTTCAAAAGGCGGAGATTACAGTATGATGAACTGTAACAACACAAAGATCCTATGACGAAACCAGATAATTATAAAAGGAAAATTAAGGAATCCACATGTATTTTGTTAGATGAAGTAGATAAATTGGCCAACTGTTCTGTTGGAATAGATCGTATTTGGATTGATTTATTGAAGAAAGAAATAACATCAGGAAATTTCAATATTTAATGAATCAACATTTCTATGTGTTGACAACCTTCAATGTCAATTAGACTGCAAATGGAAAAACACACAATTCTGAAGATTTTACAAGTTTGTCTGAAGAAGCTGTCTGATATAGACACCGAAACGTTACTTTATCGCTTGTATTTATTTCCATTTTTAGTTTTACAGTTCGGCAACAATTTTTTCAAAACAACATTTGCTCCTTCAAATAAGTGCAAAGATTTCCGCAGGAGCACTTCATCTTAATTAAAATTTTTTTAATTATTTCTGTTTCAGAGACTGAGAGTGAAAACCTATAAAGTTTTTTAGAAACATCTGTCAAGTTTCGCAGCTTGCAAACTCGAATAAACTGCTAACAGCTCCTGCCAAACAGTTTTTCCACTTAGAAACCATTTGTGATGCAAAATTGCGCGTTTCTGATTGGTGGAAAATACGACGAGGGAAATAGTCGAAAAAAAATTATTCAAGCTTATTTGTACTTCCTAAATCAGAATAGGGTCATTCATGTTCGCTACTTCCTATCTACGTACGAAAATAGTTACGTTTCGAATCAAAATAGAGGTTCACGCGAAAATTGGCATAGGCAATGGCCTCAAACTCGCGATGTTGTGTTATCTTTGGGAGGATCGGATCAGTGTTGTTGTATACTAGTTAATTTTTTCATTTCACATTGTTTGAAAGTGTGAGTATATTGACTTCTTTATACAGTTAGAATATCGGTTCCTCCGGGCAAAGATCCTTATTTCATGTGATTTTAATACAAATTTGAATGTCAGTATAATTGTTCCCATAGTTTATCACTGTGAATTATTTCCTCACAAAAAAGTTAGAAATACCGTATAGATTATTTTTTCTATCGCAGCATATAAAAGTCTATTTCATTATAACTTTTCGGAAACAGTTCATCTAATCAGTATGTTCAATCTGATAATTCATGAAAAAGAAGAAATTCTAAGTTGGATATGGTGTCAACCATAGACTAACTAAACGGAGAATAGATGAGATACTAGTAGAACAAGTTTCAACGCCATCTGTTTTTGTACAACATTACTAATTCGTGAAAAAAGATCAATTGAAAAAGGAATCTGTATCGTGAAGCTGCCTCAAAAAAAATTATGTAGTGCACCTTTTGAATAGGTAGGTACACCCATATACAAGAGGCAAAAAGTTTTTTGAAATTCAATTTCCAAAAGGAAATCAGAAATGGATTCGTGCAAGTTATCGATGAGTGAGGAAATTTATTTTCATGAAAATAAGACCCGCAACGAACTTTCATCTGATTTTCTTTTGGAATCGCGAAATGAGGATCAATAATCAAATTCTGGATAGAATAAAATTTATTAACTGAAATAGGTATCACCAATTGAAAATACAGATTTATTTCATAAATATCTAATCAATAAACTAATAATTGCATTGAAAACATTCTCAAAAACTAACAATAATGAATTCAATAATACAAAATATGAGTATTTACCTACTAAACTTATTCAATACATTAAAAACTCTTTTGAAAACTATCTTAATTCTTATAGGTAACAGAATATATATAGTATATATTTTATAAATACCTTCTTGCATCTCGATTTTCACATCCAATAACACAGCACGTCTTCACTCTTGCAGGCATATCGAAATTTATTATATTTCAAAAAGAACGTGTCAAACCACTCCTTGTGTCAGTTGACAATTCAGAGGTTTTTTGATAATAATGATTTTACATACTTACTATTTTCTCGATAGGATTTCCATGAATGCAACGACATCTAACAATCAAATTGAAAATAATTTTTTTGTATATTAGTCTCCTCCTCCGACAGATGGCGCGGAATATACGAGTGGCTCATCTAATTTTTTAGTTTGTCTATGGTGTCAACTGATATCTCTCACTGTTCATTTATGAATTCTAATCTCATAAGATTCCAACTGATTCAGACGGCTGTCCATAGCCACGATAATTTCCGAGAGAAATACATGGTGCTATTGAACCAGTGAGATAAACTTCAGGATGTTATAGGCCATCAAAAAAAAGGACAAAAGATTATAAACTCTCTGAAATGCACTGTTAATTAATAATGGTTATGAAGCGTAAGTGGATGTTTTTCCCTTCAACTTTTACGCTTATGGTAAAAGTTTTTACATAGACTAATAAATATAATTTTTATTTTATTAGTCTATGAGTTTTTGAGGCTCTTATTTGAACAGCCAATATTTAAAGCGAATCATCGTTATCCCAATGAGAAAAAAAGCGCAAAAACGCCATGTCATGAATTTCCTAGATTTTTTTATATAGGTATTCCTGACGAATTTCAGACAAATAAAGAGAACCTACTTCAAATGAGGTTCTCCTATTCTTGGAAAAAAATTTAAACAGAGTCAACAGAGAAATTTGTTTTTCGAAATTGTATAGACGATTTCAGCAGTTCTCTATTTACGAAAAATTTAATATATTTCAAAGGAAAAATTCACACCTGTAATTTAAACCAATCAAAACTTGTATTCATGACAGATTGCCAACACAGTGGACGAAATTTTGTGAATTTTTTTCTCGTGGTTATCCAACTGCGAATTATACTGGAAATTGACGTTTATAATGAATAGCATGAAATGAATAAATTGTCTTTGTATAATGAAATATAAAACCATAGTTTAGGGTGGAATTTTCTCAACGAATACCACACTAGATCAAATTATTTCCAGAACTTTTTTCTGATGAATATTTCCAGAATTTTATCCCTCGTCTTCGTTTCGGGAAAATTGACGGAAATAATTTGACCTTTGGTGGTATTATGTACTAGCGAAAATTGATATCTATTACGAAATCATAAAATTAATATTTTTCTGACTGAGGAGTCTTCATGAATTGAATAGTTATTAAAATTGTTCTTTAAGCCTCAGTTTTGTTTAAGTCGAATGTGAAAGGTTTTCTAATAAGAGGTGTTATTTTGATATTCAAAGAAAAATGCCATTTTTCAATATAAATGATCGGATGTTTATTTCATCATAAAGAAGATGCTATGCCGTTAATAGTAGGCAATAACATCAGGCAAATGACCACCATGACCATGCTTACAGGACCGTATCCTTTTAATGAAATTTGCCACAACCAAAGGAAGAAGTCACAAGGTGTTAAATCACAAGATCTCGGTGGCCAATTGTGATCACCGCTTCGAGAGATAACACGGTCCGGAAACTTTTCCAAGATCAATGATTTCGTTGCTTGTGTGGCACGTAGCCTTCAGACCCAAATCTTTATGCAAAATACGGTGTAATGACGTTTGTGGAATGCCTAATTCCTGGGTTTTCTTCAACACTTTCGGCTACAGCAGCAATATTCTCAGCTGTTCTTGAGCGACGTGCACAGGTTTTATTCTTCACATCACTAACCTGTCCCAACAGATCGAATTTTTCCACCAATTTCTTTATTGCGGTCCGACAAGGTGCTTCACGACAACCCAAAAATGTTCGAGTTTTGCGAACCGTCTCTGCCAAATTTTCACCAATTTTATAGTGAATTTCAATTAATTTCAACGCGTTCTTGAAGCGTGTATCGTTTCATTTTTATTTATGGAGTAATTTCTACTTGTCAAATGTCAAAAAATGACAGCTTCAAACATGACATCTACCGAAATAGCGGGCTATTCAAAATAACACCTCTTATTGGAAAACCCTTTATAGTCCTGATTAAATGACAAACTGATTAGGGAAAAACCCGGATAGATGCCTCACTTTTTGAATTTGCCTCATATTTTTGAAAATGTTGATTTTATATATGTAATTTCTATGAGTGTAGGAAGCCCCATTATTTGATTTGAAATACTCAGACTCTTCTCTGATATAGCAATCCCAAATTTCACAAAAATTTGATTTTTGTAGAACCCTTTTGTGGGGATAGATGCCTACAAGTATGGATAGTTGCCCCACCATGAAAATACTGTGAGGGTTAGATGCCCTTCATACTGTATTACTGTGTGAACCAAAAACCCAACTAAATTCAATGAGAATTTCTATGCTAAAACAGCAACTTTATCTACGCAACATGGATCGAATTAACAACAATTGTGCATTTTTAATTGAAATTTAAAAGCATATATCAAACGAAAACTTGCATTCTTCATATTAACATATAGCATTATTCCACACATTCATGATTAGTTAATGAAATAATAAGTCTCAGCAAAATGATCAGGAATCATGTTTAAAATCAAAATAACACAATGAATTAAAAATCTGCTAAGAAGATATGGTTTTAGTTTAGATGTCCTAAGGGGCACCTATACCTCAAAAAATCAGGGCAACTATCCTTTTCAATAGGGATAGATGCCCATGATTTTTTCTAATAAATTAAGAAGAAAACAAAAACTATTTGTACTCAGATGTACACTCAATGAAATACTGTATTGACGTAATAAAAAAATTAATGCATTTATTACTACTTCAAAAGTTATACAGCGGCAAATACTTACCTCTAAAACTTTGGCGTGCTTGTGAAGTTCGTTGCGGAGATGATCGCACACACTAGCGAAAAACGGCTTCACTTTACAATAACCCTTACAAAACTAAGGTCTAGGGTGACTGTAGCAGCTACTTATAATATTATTTTTTTGATACATGTTTCGGAAGTTATAGGTATTTTGAAAATGGGGCATCTATCCAACTGAGGCATCTATCCGGGTTTTACCCTATAAATTCAGTGATTAAGTGTGTATGATAACTTCTGTAATCTGTTGTCCCATTGGTATTCTATTGTTTATTTTTTGTCAACAGGTCCAATGACAAGGCAGCTAGTGAATTTTTTCTTAAATAACGTAAGTACCTAATTAGAATCATCTCTTATCAAGAATTGTTCCTTTTCAATACGAAGGTGGACTTCTTCTGAGAAACACACACTTATGACATCGTAGGTAATTATGGCTTTTTTCCGATATATTCACGGAATTTTCACAATGTGTTCCTCAGGTACTTCCAGGTTTTCTCCTACAATATATTCAGTAGCTTATGCTTTTAATGTTTTTCCGGTTTCTCAATTTTAATGCATCCATGAGTAGAAACATGAAATTGATGCATCAAGCAGGCTATTTCACTCCCAGTCTCTGAAACAGAAACAATTAAAAAATTTTGAATTAAGATAACATGCTCCTGCGTAAATCCTTGTACTAATTTTGTCAGGAGAACATTGGTTGTGAAAACATTGTTGCCTTACTGTTGAATTAAACAAATGAAATAAATGAAAAGGATACCGTGACGTTTCACGGTCTCTATAAGACTCCTTCTTCAGACAAAACTTGGAAAATCTCTGGAATTGTGCCTTTTCGTTTGTAGTCTGATTAAAATTGTTTTAATTGTTTCTGTTTCACAGACTGGGAGTGAAAACCTGAGAAAAGTTTTCTGGAAATGCAGAATCCTCCCAGAATATATTTCAATCGATATTTCATTGTTGCCACAAAATGGTGCATGCGCCAGTTACATTTCCATCATTAGCCTATTGGTTTAGATCGGTGCGTTGCACCTCGAAATACTAACTGCGTGTGTTCGTTTTGTTTGGAGCACGTTGCTCCTGAGTCACTCATTTACCATATGATATTTTTTTGGATTGTGGATATTTCGATGCTAAGATGTTTACTTAATAAAAATTCAAATTACTGAATTACTGTAACGATCTACTTTTACCAGCTTTATTTTACTTGTAATTCATTTAACAAATGTCAAAAATACATACCTATTTCAAATCGAACAGTATCAAAAATTAAGCGCAACTTAGGAATACAAAGCTTTGGAACAAACCAAGTGCACGAAACTCAAAAACTCAAAATGAAGTAGTAGTAGTATCATTGAGACATTTTCGAAGAGATGGAAAACAAAGAGTTTTCAGTATATATCCAAAAACAGAAAATCCTCTTCTCATTACTAGGATCATTAAAATTATTATTGTTAGTGAGAAATCTTCCAGATACAAATAATGAATGTGGAACTTTCGAAAAAAACTCATACCTGCGCAATGAAATTTCATAAAGCATGAATATGTGTATCTACCAAAGCAGTTCAATTGAATAATGACAATAATTTTTTACTACTGATGTAGGTATAATGGATTGACGTCATCAGTATTTTTTATTACTTTTGTAATTAACGGATTGAGGTTATCATTGTGTTTATGTCACATATTTTAGATAACTGAAGGACGAGTATTATCTTTAGTATTTATGGTTTACGTATTGATATGTTCAAAAATCACGGAACTGCCTAAAATTGATTATTTACCATCTGGAATTTTGAGGAAATTTGTGTCCTATTCCTTTATTGTTAACTTCACATTCCAATAGAGGATTCCCTTTGCCGGAATTGAGATATGAAACTCAGACGGAAAATGAACGCCAATGGTTATAGATAAAAAATGAAAATTCATGCGTTTAAGAGTAACGCAGGTATAATATAAACAATGAAAGCAGAGAATAATATTAATGGATTTAAAATAAACCAATATTAAACCCATACTTCGGAACTAATCCCGTCAACGCACAAAAAACATGCATGGTGGTAATATCAAACAGAGCGTCCATAGATAGCTATTTCGCCCTATTTGATGCTCTTCAGTTATGGAGAAGCTCCGTTCGAAAGGCATCCTAGGTTTGGCCCAAATAGGGCGAAATAGCCATCTATGGATGCTTAATCTTCAGACGCACCGAATACATACTGGAAAACTCCGTTAGTTTAAAAATTCGAATTTTTCTGAATCCAAAAATCAGTTTTGTCGAAATATAAGATCAACTTTGGCTCATCATGAAAAGTTCTACTCTTCAAAAAACAATGTAAACCCTAGATTTGATTGTTTCTCTCATTGTTCTTTGCTCGCTTCATCCAGAATTGATAAATCGCCTATACCTAATGTTCAATTATTCGTTTCATAATGACATACACAAGGATTAAATTTTTTTCAGGCAACACATTATATATGTTCTCGAAAGAATTCAAATCGTTATTTATATGCATAAACCTCACATAAAGTGCAAAATATAATGCAGGTTGTGAAAAGCGAACATATAGACATTACAAAATTCCATGTCTTAACAATTCGTTGCGTAAGATGATAAAGGACCAGTTGATTTCCCAACCTATCCCATCGTCTCGAAAAAATACCACATTCGCTATCAATCCAGATTTATAATGATGATTTACCGTATTTTTCTTCCTCGTTCATTTCTCTCTTCGATCTTCGAGAAAGTATAAGCCGAATGACATCATTCATCACCAGACGAACCAAATACCTGCTGCAGTCGTAGTTGCCTATATCTTTTGAAACACATTTTTCTGCTTACTTTTCGAATAAAAAGAGTAAACATATTTTAAAATTTGTTGATTATTTTTGAAATATGGGTCCTAAAATTTTAAATTTTTAAAAAGTGTGAAACATGTGAAATTGTAATTTTTCAATTCTGTAAATTTCAAAATCAACTAGCAATCTCTTTAAAATAAAAGTTGCTCATTTCAATAATATACCTTTGCTACTCCATTTACCAGTAAATATCTTTAATTTTCTTAAAAGATATTACATCGAAAAAATGAAATGTGGTCCATTATATTCGGACCTTCTCCTATATTTATTAAAGTATATTATCAACAGAAATTGTACCACAAATGCATTTTGCGTCATTGCATTCACCTGCAAAATTTCATAAATATGTTATTTTACAATGAAAAGATATTTACTTTATCAAGGGCTCTCCAATGAGAGGTGTTATTTTGATATTCAAGTAAAAACGCCATTTTTCAATATAGATGATCGGATGTTTATTTCATTATAAAGAAGAAGATTTGCCTTCAATAGTGGAAAATAACATCAGGCAAATAACCACCACTACCACGCTTACAGGACCATATCCTTTTAATGAACTTTTCCATAACCAAATCGCAAAGTGGCTGCCCTTTGTCCTCGATAGCCTCACGAATTCCATCTTTGAGGTCTTGAATAGAAGCTGCGCTATTAGCGTAGACCTTTTCCTTCACGTGACCCCAAAGGAAGAAGTCGCAAGGTGTTAAATCACAAGACCTCGGTGGCCCATTGTGATCACCTCTTCGAGAGATAACTCAGTCCGAAAACTTTTCCCGCAAAAGATCAATGATGGTCTTGTTGAAAGTAAATGTTGTCCAGATCAATACAATTCAATTTCGGCCATAAAAAATCATTAATAATCTCTGGATAGCGCAATCCATTCACCGTAACTGTTGCTCCAGCCTCATTTTCGAAAAAGTAAGGTCCAATGACTCCGCCGGACCATAAACCGCACCAAATAGTCACAAGTTGAGGATAGAGAGGCTTTTCAACAATAACTCTTGGGTTTTCCGAGACCCAGATGCGAAAATTTCGCTTGTTGACGAAGCCACCGAGGTGGAATTGGGCCATCACAGCACATACTTGTCCCAACAGATCGAATTTTTCCACCAATTTCTTTATTGCGGTCCGACAAGGTGCTTCACGACGACAGAAAAATGTTCGAGTTTTACGAATCGTCGCTGCCAAATTTTTACCATTTTTATAGTGAATTTTAATGATTTCAATGCGTTCTTGAAGCGAGTATCGTTCCATTTTTATTAATGGCTTAGTTTCTACTTGTCAAATGTCGAAAAATGACACCTTCAAACGTGACATCTACTGAAAGGGCGAGCTATTCAAAAAAATACCTCTTATTGGAAAACCCTTTATTTGTTAGGTAAAATAAAGTTCTCCGAAAAAGTTAAATCGTTATTTATATGCATGAACCTCACATAAAGTGCATAATATAATAAACGTTGCGAAAAGCATTACAACATTCCATATCATCACAAATCGTTGTGTAAGATGATAAAGGACCATCCGCTATCAATCCGGATAATGAATCGATTTATAATAATGATTTACCGTATTTTTCTTCCTCATTCTTTTCCCTCTTCGATCTTCGAGAAAGTAAAAACCGAATGACATCATTCATCACCAGACGCACCAAATACCTGCTGCAGTCGTTGTTGTCTGGTCCGTCTGAAGTCGCCCAAGCCCAACTCGTTCTCACTAAACGCGCCGTGAGTCAGTTCGTTCGCCCGCGTGTAATATCGCAGTCCGGTGTCGGAAATCCTGCTCTCCTGCACTCCACCGATAATGTCAACGCTTACCAGACGTCCCAGCGGGAACAGAGTCCCAGATTACAAGGACTACATGAGTTTCGTCAGTGCCTACAGGAACGGGAAGAAAGAAATCGACCCAAACGACGATCAGAACTTCATAATTTCCACAAATAACGAAAGGAACGTTACTTCTGACATGTCGTCTATTAAAGTGAAACCCTGTGATTCCTATTCCTCCTTTCTGGAAAAAACCAAAAGCAAGAAGTTTAGTTCAGTTAAACCCCCTGCAGGACCTTCTGGGTACGAGCCTCAACCAAAACAAACAGTGAAAGTGAAAACTGAAATATTCTTGGAAATAAACGACGATATCAAAGAAAAACCAAACAGGATTGAAATAATCTTGAAAGAAAAAGATATCCAAAATGCAGAAGATGAAACTGCAACATTCACAAACGGACAGGTAGAAGCAAGAAAAAAAATGTTCGAAGGTAGGACTCAACCAGAACACAAAATCTCACTTACCAACGGACAAAACCAAAAAAACAAAATCCTCATTTTAAAACAACAACTAGAATCGAATACCACCAAAACAAATGAAGAACATACAAGTTCAAATGTCCCCAAAGAAATTATCAACAAGATTAACATAGAAAAGTTTGAAACATTCTCGAACCATCACAAAACAGAAACAGACACAATAGAAACAATAATTTCAGTAAATTCCGATAAGCCAAATGAATTAAGTTCTACCAATACACACAATGGATTCTTGCAGCCTCAATTGACCATGACAGACGGTATTCAAAACCATGCCAACTTCCACATAATAGAAAAAAGAAATAATGAATTACAAGCAGATGTAACCAGTAAAGAAAAACTGATAGACCAGCTCAATGAGACACTGAAATTCAAAACATCAATTTCTTTGGAACCTCAAAAAGAAAAACTTGAGGAAGTTACTGAAAACATTTCAATTAAAAATGTTCACAAAGAAAGTTCTCCAGTGCCACCACCACCGCCTCCTCCGATGCCAAATGGGTTTGGATCAGCGCCTACAATAAACAAAATTATCAAGAAAACAAATCAAGAAACAAGCAGAGAAAAAGACAATATCAGTCCACCTAATAGGCCAGCTTCAAACTGTTTGATCCAAGAAGCAGGTATGAATAAATTCAAGGATAAACCTTCGACGTTCTCAAATTTCATTTTTTATTTTCAGAACTTGAGAATTCCAGGAGAGCGTTGAAGAATCAGAAATCGTCAACATTAGAAAGAACAAACCCCATGGTGAGAAAACTAGCATATGGGGCTATGCTGGATATGTATGGAGCATATCATGACAAAGCTAACAGTTATGTGTCTACCTTACCAAGACATCATGTGAAAAAAGATAATGGACTGCAGAAAATCATCGATAGCATTGCGTAAGTATCATATTTATATTGATGAATACGTTGAATAGAGGAGTACCCTTAGCGTTTACAACTGCTTTAAAACCACCGAAAATAACTTCCTTTCTTAGGCGCTCGTTTTACTTAAACGAGTGCTTTATCGTTTTGCCCAAATGTCTGTAATTTTCGAATTAGAAAATTCAATTAGAATATTGAAGAAAAGGATCTCTTTATTTACATAACAAGATATCTGATTCAAGTGATTTTGTTGTGAATGAATATTGATATACTTAATGTTCATGCAGAATTTTAAGATTATCGCATCATCAGAACCAAAAAAATTAGTTTTTTTTTCAATTGTTGACTTTTTCATCATATTTCAGTTTCCGGGTAATTTCCATATCGTCCTGAGATTTTGCTATTATTTATTTAATATCTATCTCAAGTCCTTTACAGAATTTTGAGGTAAAAGCCTCATTACTCCACCAATGAACGAGCGCTCGATAGCATCTGCTCAGGGCTTCTGAAATTTTTCCGAAAATTTTTCACTTCGATTGAAAATTCAAAGATATGTGATGTCTGATGAAAACTGTTATTAATGGGTATAATATAACAAAATAATCAAAACAATCTGTTCATTCATTAAGTCAAATTCCAACTTGTCCAGTTCTGTTGTTTTTTATTGATAATTTTGCAAAATACAGAATGAATGTTTTTGAATTTCGTTTTGGATCGACAGGAAGAAAACATACAGATACATATAATGTTCTTGGTTTGATTTCACTTCGATTGGTTTCTTTTTGTCTGAGATATCGATGAACAAAAATTTCGAATGACCATATTTCATGGAACACCCTGTACGATTTGACTGGTTAATGAACTTAACCACGGCATTTGGGAACCGAACTCCCCCTGAAAATCTCAAGTCTCTTGGATAATACCTTCGAAAGTTATCGTGTTTTCGGCCGGATGGCCGGCCGGCCTCACGGACAGAACGAGCGCTCAAAAAGTCGCAAAACCAAATAATAAAATTATTGAATTATACTCAATTTTTGCGAACGCTTGTTCCTTGAGTTTCTAGAGTTGAATGTTTACCCACTTTTAGATTTTATCCACGAAAGAACTAATTTTCCAATATTTAAAGCTCCCTAAAGAACCGTTCCTATTTGTTTATCACTTCGAATGTGAAAAATATCGAATGAATCATTTCCAACTTAAATGATCAATTTGTGTTTTCATATCCGTTAAAAATATAAATGACTCATAACGAATATTATCAACTGTCTTGAAGGACATTGATAGCGAAGTATTATTTGAATTTCCAGACAATAGTTTCCGCATAATTCTGAATGCATGATAGATATAACTTCAATACAAACATCAATTTAATTGTCGATGTTTAGCAAACAATTAAGGAACGAATTTACATACTGGATTGTTTGCGAAGATGTAATAATTCTGGACAATTTCGAATACACTCTTGTTATCCAACGAAATTTCGAAAAAATATTCCTGTGAAGTTTTAATTCAATAATCACCATGTTAAATTTTTATATAAATAAAGTTAAACGCTGCTAAGTAATTTTCAAGAAACCTCTGAATGTAGAGGGAAATGAATACTTTAATTTTGCCGAGAAATTCAGAATGCTGCCAAAAATTATGAAAAAAGTCGGGTCTCCAATGGATAGCGATCCAAACAGTACGAGCCTAATGAATTGATTTCGATTTCCTATAACGAACCAGGGACCGAAATAACGATCTGAATTGAAATTGACAAATGTCAATTTTGGCTCATAAGAAAGAGGAATACTGGTGACGATATTCTCGAGAAAAAATTTAAAAAAAGCCCTGAGCAGGAGCTTTTGAGCTCTCGTTCTTCGGTAAAGCAATAAGACCATTACCTCAGAATTTTATATGGGATTTGAGATTGATACCAAATATAAATGCAGAATCTCGGCACAATTGGAATTATATACTGGAAATTATTAAAAAAATTAAATATGTGAAAATTAAATAATGAAAGAATTATTTTCTATGGTTCTGATGATGCTATCCTCTTGAAATATTGCATGAACAGTATAAAAATCTCAAGTCTCTAGGACAATCCCTTCGAAAGTTATTGTGCTTACGGCCGGCCCCCCACACGGACAGAATTGAATTTGACCACGGATTCGTCATCAGGGAAAATTTCAAAAATTACAGCATTTGTGTAAAACGATATAGCACTCGTTTAAGTAGAACGAGTGTGATTAATTTTTCTGTGTCTCTTAAAACTGAAAATTCTGGTGTTTACTAAATAAATTCGAAAAACTTTGCTAATATCATTGTGAATACTTATTGCGGTAGGTTGTTCAATAAAAATCATTTCAGCATTTCCTTCATACTACTTCGGAAAGAACAGCTTTTATTCCATTTTCTTCAAATGCTTTGTAGACAAAACTCAAATCAAGACGTTTGATCTGCAACCATAATAATTTGCCATTCTTCCGGTAAATGCAAAGCAAATATGAATTCCTGGAAAATTGCCTCGAACCTTGAATGTATCTTTTCTTCATTGCACAGTTAATATTCGCAGACATGCCTAGAGTTGATCGAACGAAGTTTGTAACAATATTACGTACCTATATTTAATGATAACAAACGAAACTGAGATGTTCAAATCGGAATTATATCACGTACATATCGAATTAAGAAATGCAATGCGTTTCTAAAACAAGTTTGGAGGATATTTTAGAAATCTCTTTTGATCCGAACTATATTGGTCACGAAAGTATTGATAGTTCAAGGATTTCTTCAAAGTGAACAAAAGATCGAAGAATTATCTGAAGGAATTCAAAAAATTTCATTTCAAGTATATTGATTTCACATTTCTAAAAGAATAATAGATTTGTTCAACGTTTCGGTCAGCATTCGCAGCTTATTCTATCGATATGAAATTGAGAATTAAAAGGCGAATTCATGATGTGCTCATGTCTGCTAAATTTCATGAAACTTTATTATTTTTGAAAAAAAAATTGTTTGCAGAACACATCTGAACTTTTAATGATTCAAAAACTCACTATAATAATTTTCTATGGCGATGATATTATTAGTTAATATATATTTAAATAGATTTCTATTGTAATCATCATATACCATAATATTTTTTCATAATCCTGAAGACGAAGAGTGTGTTGATCTGGTAATACAACTTTAAATAGTATCCCACATAATTTCAAAATTATTATTTTTAATACTGTCGGAAAAAAAATGAATCGCAAACCAAAATACTGTTGACTGAATTTGGAGGAAATCATGAATAATAAAGGTTTGGATGGATTTCCGTATGTTTGTTTGCGGGAACTTATTCTCATACAATCACCTAAGATATCCATCACCTAAATATTGTGGAAATCTCTTTGAAACAGCCTCGTTACTAGAATACTATTTGAAGATATTCAGTTGTTTCTTAATCATGGAAAACAAATATTTAAGTGAACACATCATTATCACCTGAGTGGAAAACATTGGAAATGCATTAATCAATAAAATTAATAATGGCAATTATTCACCTTAATCGTTCTGAGTCACTGATAAAACTTTTAATATCAGCAATCTAATTTCGATACAACCTGCATCTAATGATCACAATTCAATTATAGATACTTTGAGTTAATTATTTTTTTAATTTATAGGGCGCAAGGAGGACTTGACAAATTAAGTGGAAGAAGCAATCCGAAAGCAGAAAACGAATAAGAAAGGACATTAGGAGTATTTCAAATTATTATTTTTAACTTTAGTGATAAGGGAATAAATGTTATTTTGTTTTTATTAATAAAACATTTTTTATAAATGATCATTTTATTACTCACTTTTTATTTCCATTAATATTATTATTAACCAATGAAATGAAATGTTGAATAACCATTTTTTTGGTTGAAAACATTTTTTGCGATAAAAACAGTTAGGTAAGGTTAGGTTAGGTTTTTCGTTAAAAACAGTTAGCACAAAGCATAAATAATTTCGAACCACACTTTTGAGAGTGATCTTGATCAGAAATTAATGTCTGTATTCTCGAGTGTTTCTCAGAAATGTGAACAAAATATATTTCATTTTATATATGTACGAAGTTGAAGTACTGACATAGAACGCCAGAAATTATATTATACATATTGCATGTATATTATTGAATGAAATAATAGTTATTCAGTTCATTATTAGTCGCTAGATTAATAAACGAGTTGATTACAAGATTTTAACGTCGACCTCACACAATTGCACTGGAACTTATTTGGTCCAATTGAGTGTCTCTCCTCTGGGCTTGATGAGTATTGAGCAAGTGTTCTCGGTTCATTGAATCATATGCTTTCGATCATAGCAAACAGCCGATCAAGAATTATTAATTGTCGCTATATTTCGGTCCTTATTTCACCTGGGTATCTTCATTTCTCTTGAAGATGTATTGAATTGATAGTTTTTGCCAAAAATCTTCAGCTTTATTTTAAAATAAAAAGCAAGTGTTTACCTCAAAAATTCGAAAAGTAAATGATGAATCATTAAGTGCAGTTCTACAGGAGATGAAACATTTGTGATACTTCCCCTTGGCGTATTTATGAAATAACAGGTTTTTATTTGAATGTGAATGTGAACAAATGCGTGAAAATAAGCAGAGGTACTTCAAATAAATTTTTTTCGAAATCGACTCCCCTTCCAAAATACAGCCTTTGGAAGTGACGAGTTGACAGTTTTTTATTTTTTTACGGTTTCTTGAAAACGCTGAACCAAAAAACTATACATAATATGGAGCACTTAGTAGATGTTACTCACACAAATTTTTATAACTTTATTATTAAAGGTTGAAAATAACAACCCCTATGATTTTTGTTCAAAAATTGTTTTCGTGGGATAGATTTTCGAAAAATGAAATTCTCTTATGGTTTCCCATTCAATTCTAGAGGAAGAAAGTCTCCTGCAAAATTTCGATACAGTCGATACTTTTCTCGGAAAAAGTAACAACTTATAAGCAGTTATGATCACTGTTCATTCCATTTCAACGTATGTGTTCAAGGTTCAATTACCAATTCCCGGAAGAAAATTATATCCGTAATATTTTAATTTCACAAATAGAACTCTTTCGATGAATGAGCGTAATTGACCAAACCAATTTTGAGCATAAGCAATATCTATGGAATGAACAGTGATAATCAGCTTGTAAGTTTCATTTTTTTCCGAGAAAAGTATCGACCGTAACTAAATTTTGCAGGAATCTTTTTTTCCTCCAGAATTGAATGGGAAACCATAAGGGAATTTTATTTTTCGAAAATCTATCTCACGAAAAATATTTTTGAAGAAAGATCACATTTCCCAAAATGTTCCATTGAGGTTAAGAAATAAGGGCACAAATCCATGGTTTGTTCAAATAGCAAAGAATTAATCTACAATTTGGAGTAAAAACAAGTGGAATCGGCGAAAAGTACGGAAGTTCAAGGACAACAAACTTCAGCAAAATTTTAGGTGGCCGAGTTTTTTGCCGCTGAGTGTTATTATACTTGATAGCTTATTGATTCTATTACTCTTTTAAGTGTTCAAAATCAGGGGATTTTTTTTGTCAACACTGAGTATTAGTTCGTTTTGCTTCAGCCATTCCTGTGTCCTGTTGAAGAAGTTGGTTCCTGTCCTAATTAAGGACATTTCTTCATTAGCTTCCTCCAGTAGGTTGATTGTGATCTTCGTAACTTACGGTTGGTTCTTCTTTTTCTTCTACAATGTCTTGAGGGTCGTTGAGGAAAATAAGGATTTGAAGTAGTCCCAGAATACCTTCTTGTCCTATTTCCTTTTCGTTGAAACCTTCTTCAGATTCCGCATTTTCTCCATGTTTTTTTGTTTTCCCTTTTCGGTTTTTATTACACAGATAAGATTTGATCATACTGAGTGTCTGTCCTGGTATTCCATGGACTTTATTTCATTGAGCTAATGTTCTTGGTTTGTCGAATCATATGATTTCTAAAGGGTTTTCCAATAAGAGGTGTTATTTTGAATAGCCCGCTATTTCGGTAGATGTCACGTTTGAAGTATTCATTTTTTGACATTTGACAAGTAGAAACTACGCCATTAATAAAAATGGAAAGATACACGCTTCAAGAACGCATTGAAATTATTGAAATTCACTATAAAAATGGTGAAAATTTGGCAAAGACGATTCGTAAAACTCAAACATTTTTGGGTCGTCGTGAAGAACCATGTCGGACCGCGATAAAGAAATTGGTGGAAAAATTCGAACTGTTGGGACAAGTTAATGATGTGAAGAAAAAACCCGTGCACGTCGCTCAAGAACAGCCGACAATATTGCTGCTCTAGCCGAAAGTGTTGAAGAACAACAATTACGGTGAATGGATTGCGCTATCTAGAGATGATTGATGATTTTTATGGCCGAAATGGGATAGTACATATTGATCTGGACAATGTTTACGTTTAACAAGACGGCGCTACATGCCACACAAGCAACGAAACCATTGATCTTTTGCGGGAAAAGTTTCCGGACCATGTTATCTCTGGAAGAGGTGATCGCAATTGGCCACCGAGATCTTGTGATTTAACACATTACGACTTCTTCCTTTGGGGCCACGTATAAGAGAAGGTCTACGCCAATAGCCCAGCGTTGATTCAAGACCTCAAAGATGAAATTCGTGAGGCTATCGAGGACATAGGGCAGAAACTTTGCGATTTGGTTATGGAAAATTTCATTAAAAGGATGGTCCTGTAAGCGTGGTCGTGGTGGTCATTGGATGTTATTTTCCACTATTAACGGCATAGTTTCTTCTTTATAATGAAATTAATATCCGCTCATCTACATTGAAAAATTGCATTTTTCTTTGAATATAAAAATAACACCTCTTATTGGAAAACCTTTATTATAGTATAATGCGATAAAAATTGTTCACTAAATATTGCAATTTATTTAATTAATTACTTATATTAAAACCTGTATTTGGTATGAAGAACGTTCCACACATGCTAATCTAAAATACTCCATTATTCAAATCACTAGGAATGGATTCATCAATTCAATCAAAAACAGGTTTATCTTAAATAACATGTAAACATTACCTAATGTTTGTTTTTCGCCCATAACTTTCTGGTGAAAGTTCGCTTCCGAAATGTTTATTAGGTAAGACCGGGATTTCTGAGTCATTTTTCGGATGGAAATTTCGATGATCCTAAACTTGGCCTTACATTAGTCAGCTGTAAGTTAACCGATAATGAATTTCAATGAGCGTAGTTATTCTGATAGTAGTGACGCCAGTTCTGTTCAAGGCACTTCCATGACTCATATTCGTCGATTTTCAAAGCTGGACAACTTGTTCTAGCAAGGTTTTAATTCGTTACCCATTTCAAATACATATTTAATGATCTCTCGGAAACAGAATCTTCACTTTGAGTACGGGGGATATAGCGAAATTGGGATCGTTCGATTCTGCGTATTATTTCGTAAACTTCTTCTAACCAGTCCAAATAAGGGATTGATTAAGAATTTAACCCAGTCCAGTTAATTGAGCCAATTGGAGCTTTCGAAATGTTTATTGGAAGAATATTATGATCTCCTCAGGTATATGCAGGGTGTTTACTTTAAAAGTGGACAAACTTCGAGGGGTGGTTATACAAGTGATTTGCAACAAAAAATGTCATATGTCACATGGTCAAAATGTTAACGGTTATTCTTCAATTCAACATTTCTTGATTTCACGATATATTTGTAGTTTTTTCTCTTAAATGATCATTATGCAGTTTTCCTTGTAGTCTCATCAAATTTGACCACATATTCGGAAAGGGCAATAAATTTCCTACAAGATGAAAGGGACTGTATGCAGAAAACATTCTTATTGCAGACGTGGTAAGGAGAAGAACATCACGATTTTGAAGTTTACAAAATCAGTTCTATTTTTCCAATGGTTTTTTCAATGAATTATTAATAATTATGCACACGTTTTCTTTTCAATAAAAATTACCCCATTTAGTGTACTTTCGAATGACATGTCAACTTTTGTGCTAGCTGCTCATTATCTGCTATTATATCATGGCTCACATGATAACAATGAAAGAGTCTAAGAAATTACGAACTTAATTTTTTCTTCTTTTTTTAATAAAAACTTTATAGGTTTTCATTCCCAGTTTTTGAAACAGAAATAATTAAAAAATTTAAATTAAGATGAAGTGCTCCTGCGAGAATCTTTGCACTTATTTGTCAGGAGCAAATTGGTCTTGGAAAAATTGTTGCCTAACAGTAAAACTGAAAAAGGAAATAAAGGATAATGTAACGTTTCGGTGTCTATATCAGACGCATTCTTCAGACAAACTCGTAAAATCTTCAGAATTGAGTGTTTTTTCATTTGCAATCAGATCATTCAGATGATGAGTTTTGTCTGAAGAAGGTGTCTGATATAGACACCGAAACGTTACATTATCCTTTCATTTCCTTTTTCAGTTTTACTGTTAGACAACAATTTTTTCAAGACCAATTTGCTCCTGACAAATAAGTGCAAAGATTCTTGCGGGGGCACTTCATCTTAATTTAAATATTCAATAATTTCTGTTTCAGAGACTGGGAGTGAAAACCTATAAAGTTTTCGAGAAATGCAGAATCCTCCCAGAATATATTTCAATCGATATCTAAATGTTCCCTATTTGAACCTCTTCGTGATTGAATCTTACTGTAATTTTATGGAAATCATCAATTCATCTGTTATCTGAGACCAGACATTTTGTAGGTGATAACAAAATAATTCAGGAGAGGGGGGCCAAATGATATTAAGGACTGATGTGGACACTTTCACGAAATCAAGTGTGATTAATTTATGAAACAACCATTTATGACAGAGAAAAAACCCTCATGCGACTATTGTTTTTCATTTCCAAAATGAGTTAACATGAGGTTGGCAGTCATAAGAGGAGAACTTTTCGGACCAGTTATACTTACCGATCACTTTGATGCTGAAGAATTCATCAGGTTAATCCAGAGCAACTTGACAGACATATTCGATGAAATGCACCTGTCTAACAGATAAAAAGTTTAGTTTCAAATGAATGGCTGCGCAGCACATAACAATCGTAATGTCAAGATCTATTTAATGAACATATTGCGATACAATGGATTAGAAGATACGATCAGATGGTCACCAAAGAGCCCCGGTCTTATGCTTTCGGATTTTTTTGTCTAGAATAATTCGAAAGAGGTATATCTAATTCGCTTTCAATCTCGGAAGGATCTCATCAGCAGAATATAATTGTATTGTGCAGAAATGCGTCAGAAACGCTATGAATTTTGTACAGTTGTAGATTTATTACGAAAACGATGTGTCAAATGTATTGAATAAGGAGGTACTTTTCTTCGTTATTATTTCGACTCAAGTTGAATTGATGAATTTCATAAAACTACATTAAAATTTGATCACGAGTAGCTTCGAAATAGAGTAAATTTAAGTTCGGAATTTTTGGACTTTTTCGAGAATGGGCAGCTAACACAAAAGTTGATATGTCATTCGAGAGTATACAAAATGGGGTATTTTTTACTGAAGAGGAAGCGTGTGCATAATTATTAATATTCCATAGAAAAAACCATTGGAAAAATAGCACTGACTTTGTTAACTTCAGAATCGTGATATTCTTCTCCTTACCACGCCTCAATAAAAGTATTTTCTGCACGCAGAGTCTTTCATCTTGTAGCAAATTTATTGCCCTTTCCGAATATTATGTTCTTGAATTTGATGATACTACTAGGAAAACTGAATAATGAGCTTTTTAGAGAAAAAACTTGAAATTTTTCGTGAAATCAAGAATTGTTGAAGAATAACCGTCAACATTTCGACCATGTGTTATATGACCTTTTTGGTTGCAAATCACTTGTATAATCACCCCTTGAAGTTTGTTCACTTTAAAAGTAGACATCCTGTTTATCGTTTCGGGACTCCTTTTTCCATTGACTCAATTGAAAGGTTTTAGGAAACGAACTGCTTTCTGCATGATTTTCATCACAAGTCGCTATCGCAGATATACGAAGAAAGTCAGATAAGTTTATTATTCCTTTACACATACGAGGTCTGTTGAAAAAAAAGATGAATTTTCGAAATTTTCGAAAAGTGTCTATTTATTCATCAATACCCCCTTCAAAGTAATTCCCCCTTCCGTTATAATGCACTTATGCCAGCGCTTCTTCCAATTGTCAACGCACTTCGGCTTGCTCTTTTGCTCCTTTAGGTATGGATATAATTTTTTTTTCGATTCTGATTTTATGTTAATGGGTTAAAGGGTTAATGTCAATGACATTGAAGTAATAGTAGATTATTGTCACAGATAGTTCGAATTCACCGTTACCTGAATATTCAAATTTGTTTTCATCAAGAACTATTAGATGGATCTTTTTAAATAATTTAACACTATTTCACTTAATATACCTCCCCTATCAAAAACATGTTTCACTTGTAAACAAGCTAGTGTTGAATTCTTTGTGGGTCACTTCCGGCACGAAACTGGAAAGTCACAGACGTTTGTGTAAAACTATGGCATACTGTTATGTTGCAACATAAACAAGCGAGCAAAAAAGAAATAAATGATTAGATATTTTAGTGAAAAATACATTTAAATGTTGTCTCATTAACATGAACATGAACTATATATGGTGTATGCAAACGTTAAAAATTTGGTATATGTCGATAAGTAAAGTTGAAATTTAACTCACAGTGAAAATTATGACTTATTATCCTAATTTCCAGTACATTGCAACGATATACAGGGTCCTTCACGGTGAAAACTGTGGCGTGAAGTATGACATTGGATGCTCTTTATATTGGTGAAATAATCATTGAAATTCAAATAAATTGAATGAATGTTCATTTAGTTGATTATACGAGGGCAGTTCAAATATGAACGAGCCTTTTCGATTTTCAGGCACAAAAGTGGGGGGAGAATATTCCTGTTTTTTTTTGGGTAGGTTTGTCAATTGCCCAACGTGTTTTAATCAAGTTTCTCTCCGTAGAAGGCGTAAAACTGGTCAAAATCTTGAGGAGATTGACTGCCGAGCCGATGTTCGGAGAAGAGACACTGTCGCGAGTCAGAGTGTTTGCATGGCATGAACAGTTCGTGGAGGGTCGTGATTGTGTTGAAAATGAGAGCCATGACAGCAGCGAACAACATCAGTAGTGTTCGACAGCTTATTGAAGACGACAAACGTCGTACCACTTCTGAAATTGCAAGTTAGGTCGGGATAAGTTATGGGAGCACCTATACTCACAGAGGAACAAGGGTAATGTAAGGGTTGCGCCAGGTGGTTTCCTCGCCTTTTCACAGCTGAACAGAAATTGCATCGTTTTCAGGTGTGTGGGCTTCATCTTGCACGATCTCAGGAAGCAGAAGACCAATTTTGCACTCACATTATTGCCTGTGATGAACCATGGGTGCACCACTACACCCCAGAGTCTAAACAAGCAAGCAAGGAGTGGAGAGAACAATACGTTGTGCAATTGACGGAGGAACCTCTTGCTCAATCATCGTCACAGTAGACACCGAGAGGGTCGATGAGGCAATCCGACATGCTTCCCTTACTCCTGACAAACCTACCCAACAACAAAAAAATCAGGAATGTTCTCCCCCCGCTATTGTGCCTGAAAATCGAAAAGTCTCGTTTATATTTGAACTGCCCTCGTAAATTTAAAATCCCTGGTCAATTCCTAAACCAGGGTGAGTGTAATGTATGGATCTGAAACTCAAATATATTAAGCAGTAGAATGAAACCATTGATTTGAGTCAACCTTGAACTAAATTTTAAAGATAGCTCCCGAACATACTGATGCTCAACACTCGGAAATGAAATCTTTCTGTCTGAAAGCGTTCCTTTGATGGTAGATTTAATTCTGAGAAGACGGACTGAAGTATGAAATGGGCGTAGTATGGGAGAGGTTCTTATCATCTTTGGCGATGGTATGATGAGGCATAGGAAATAATGTGTGGTGTGTGAACCACAAAATGCAACTGGATGATGTAGGCTTATGAGTCAACAGGTCAATGTGGTTTCTAGGAAATATCTGTAAATAAATAGGACAATAACTGAAGAAATTAAAATTGAACTACTCAACGATTTAGTCATCTACAGTTTGTTAATTGTTTCATGGTTCAAAATTACTGTTGATTGAAAATTGAAGAAGCAGATTAATCATGCAAAATTAAGAGAAATTCCATATCCAACAAATCTCGTCCTTGCATTCAACTCAGGAAATAGGGATCTTGGCTTCAGAACTGCTAACAGGGTGAATAATACACTCCGTTTAAATTGTGGACGTTTTTATCCTATTTGGGATCTTCTTCAGGACTATAAAAGTATTTATTGGAATTTTTTGGACAAATGGACAATCTGGTTAAAATTATACAAAAAACAATACAAAAATTCATTAAAAAAAGGTTTTATAGACTTATACCCTACTTGTATACAGGGTGACTGGTGACGTAAGGGACAACGGCTAACTGGAGATAGAGGACCTCAAACTGAATGAGGATTGGGGTTTAAATGTCCTATAAGGCTATTAGTTTCAGAGATACAGGGTGTTTTTTTGCAAAAGTGCTAAAACTATAAACTCCCATATCTTCGTCGATATGGCAAATTTTTCGCTGATATTTGGCAAGCTTGTTACTAAACATATTCTCCATCAGATCGAGAAGAAAAATTCCCAAAATTGCAGGTCCGTATTCAAAAATTTCAATTTCCGTGTCAGGTGAGAAATATCCCTCGGTATATGAGATAAAAAAAATTTAATTGCAGAATTGGAATCTTCAAGAAACACTGAGTAAAAATCTGTTTTTAGTTTGAATGGCACAAATTTTTCATAGTTTTTATGATATGTTGAAAGTCGAATATTACAATTTATTCATATTGAATTCAAGAAACATACTATTCCTGATAGAAAAAACACTGAATTTGAGATGCTTAAATAATCCTGACGCATTTTGAATATTCCTTCACATCTTGAACTCCTTTTTTATCAATATTATAAGAAAAATTGAAAAAACAATAGAAATACAAAGAGAGGAACAGTAGCACATATGATTCATAAAAAATCAAATAAACAAATGCTCAATATGCTAGAGCCATTCCTCTCACACACTTAATGACTCTTTTGAACAATTGAAGTACTTTTCATATCCACAAGATGAAAAATTATACTCTTGATAGAACAGAAACACTCGAGAAAAGTTTGACTTTCTTCTCAAAACCCCTGAACAATAATCAATCTGGTACTTATGTTTTCAACAAAATTTATTCTTCAATGAAATAATGTATGAATTTTGAGGACTTACTTTCCTCTAATATGTACTTAGGTATAGCAACTTCATCTTCTTTTGAGAAGCATATGAATTTCTTTTAGCAAACAGAATATTAGGGAAACAAGTGATTTTTTAGAATAAGAGGTTTATTATTCATTATAAATAAAATACATCCTACTACACAGAGTAGGCTTATTTCAAAAAATGACGTTTATATTCATACATTCATTGATTGTGTATTATTGGGAATTGTGTCGTTTGTTTATCTACTGAAAAATGCCTTCAATATTCACGAATGAAGAATATGTAGATGATACTTGTTTTTGAATTGCGCAAAATGAACGGATATAATATTTGGTCTCAGAATAATCCTCATCTCAAAAGAGAAAGAAATCATTAGAGTTCAAGAGAGCCAATAAATGCGTTGAAGCAAATTGCTCTGATTTCGAGCATTTGCTTAGTTGTTTTCTCATGAATCATTGCATTTTTAATAAAAGAATAAATTTTGTTGAAAGAATAAGTATCAGATGGATTATTGTTCAGGCGTTCTGAGAAGAAAGTCCAACTTTTCTCGAGCTGAAATCTAGTGCTACTGTTCTATCAAGAGTAATTTTCATTCATCTTGTGGATATGAAACGTACTTCAATTGTTCAAAAGAGCAAATAAGTGTGCGAGGGGAATGGCTCTCGCATATCAAGCATTTGTTTATTTGATTTTTTTATGAACCATATGTGCTACTGTTAATCTTTTTGTGTTTGTATTGTTTTTTGAGTTTTTCTTATAATATTGATAGAAAATTTAATGAAAAAGTATTTCAAGATGTGGAGGAATATTCAAAATGCGTCAGGATTATTTAAGCATCTCAAATTCAGTGTTTTTTTCTTTCAGGAATAGTGTGTTGCTTGAATTCAATATGAAAAATTGTAATATTCGACTTTCAACATATCATAAAAACTTTAAAAAATTTGTGCCATCAAAACTAAAAACAGATTTTTACTCAGTGTTTTTTGCAGATTCCAATTTCCCAATTTAATTTTTTTATTTCATATACCGAGTGATATTTCTCACCTGACACGGAAATTGAAATTTTTGAATACGGACCTGCAATTTTTGGGAATTTTTTCTTGTCTATCTGATGGAGAATATTTATATTAACAAGCTTGCCAAATATCAGCGAAAAATTTGCCATATTGACGAAGATATGGGAGTTTATAGTTTAAGCACTTTTGCAAAAACACCCTGTATCTCTGAAACTAATAGCCTTATAGGACATTTAAACCCCCAATCCTCATTCAGTTTGAGGTCCTCTATCTCCAGTTAGCCGTTGTCCCATACGTCACCAGTCACCCTGTATACAATCATCAACAATAGTAAAACACAAGAAATGAGTAGGATTCAGGTGGAATTTGGTTATTTCCTTTTCTATTTTATATTACATTATTATTTTATTAATTTTTTTCGCAGTCCTATTTCATTGATGAAATGAATTATACTTTTTCCTCCAGGGTATATACAAGTAGAGTATAAGTCTATAAGACCGTTTTTTGATGATTTTGTGTATTGTTTTTTGTAGTATTGTAACCAGATTATTCATTTGTCCAAAAATTCTTAATAAATACTTTTACAGTCCTGAAGAAGATCTCAAACAGGATCGAAATATCGACAGTTTGAACGGAGTCTACCTATTATTCACTCTATTAGCAGTCCTGAAGCCAAGATTCCTTTTTCCTGAATTAAATGATATTATTTATCGAAAAAAGTCCGGTTGAGCCGTGATGCAGTGTAGAAAATAGATTATTGAAACAGTACTGAACTTTTTTTTGCAGAGCATTCAATTTTTTCGGCCAAAATCATTATCATTGTCATTTGCTTAGTACTACAATTTTGATATATCTTGAGTAAACTGACGTTACTCAAAATTTTAACATTGATTCTAAAATTGATCTTTAGAAACATTGATAGAAAGAGCGATTGTGAAGAGTAATAAGAATTACTGAACTGTGAAATTTCATCCATAAGACTAATGTCACCCTGTTCATCCAAAACAAGGCTTTTATATGATTAATCATTGATTATCCGTTTGTCTTTTCGAAACACCATGTATACTGATTGACATATATAAATGGACAACTAAGAATCTAGCCTGACTGGATACCATAATCGCGAACTTCTAAAAAAAATAACTTCAAACGTGAAAATTTCCGAGGATAGTTTAATATTAGAACATGAATGAATGTGGAATTCATAAATGAAAAAATGGAAGCAATTGTTCTCAGGATATTCAAATTTGAACTGTTGCTTTCCCAATATAAACAAACGTGCTTTTGGATCGTATGATGTTTTTCCTCCTAGACCAATAACGCTACGTATAACTTGAATAGCTGAGTCTAATAGTTTATTTCCAATTTGATCCATGATAGAAATAGTAGAAATCGATTGAAATATATTCTTGGAGGATTATGCATTTCTAAAAAACTTTATAGGTTTCCACTCCCATTCTCTGAAACGGAAATAATTTAAAAAAATTAATTGAGATGAAGTGCTCCTGCGACAATCTTTGAACTTATTTGTCAGGAGCAAATTGGTTTGAAAATATTGTTGCAGAACTGTAAAACTGAAAAAAGAAATAAAGGAGAAGGAGGATGTAACGTTTCGGTGTCTATATCAGACACCTTCTTCAGACAACCTTGTAAAATCTTCAGAATTGTGTGTTTTTCATTTGCAGTCTATTTGACATTGAAAGTTGTCAACACATAGAGATGTTGGTTTATTTAATTGTGAAGTTTCCTGATGTAATTTCTTTCTTCAATAAATCAATTCAAATACGATCTATTCCAACAGAACAATTGGCCAAACTATCTACTTCATCTAACAAAATACATGTGGATTCCTTGATTTTCAGGTTCCGTCATTAGGATCTTTGTGTTGTTCCAGTTCATCATATGATCTCCGTATATATCTTGTAATGTCTTTATTTTTGATGTTGTTCTTATGTTCCAGTTTTCTTATCTCTAAAGGTCTTGATGTCTCTCCTGTATAAGATTTTTCACATATTATACAGGGAATATTGTAAACACAATTTTTTGATTTTTGTGTCTCATTCATTGGTTTCGTTCTGGTTAGAATAGATCTCAAATAATTTTGTGTTTTGAAAACAGTTCTTATGTTGAATTTGGAAACAATTCTTCTTATTTTCTGAAGGGCCAGGAATATAGAGAATGACGTTCAACAAATGTGGTTGTTCTTGACGGTTTTCTGTTTGTACCTGATCATCATTAGAATTTTGATTAGACATTTTTCGTTCTAAATTTGAAATTGTTCTTTCTATCGAATTTGGTAGGTACTGAAAAAAATTAGTATGCAGAGGCAGCCTCCGAACTTCATGAGAAAATTTCATTTTTCTTCAGATTAATCTTATTGCTTTATACAATAGGAGTCTTACCAATTCTTTAAGTATACCTAAGTGCCAAAATCTAAGAAACAATGAGATCTAGTTCAAACAAAACATTGACGATTAATTCAATAATGCAAAAGAGAACTTAAATAATAGAAATATTATTTTCTGAACCCAAGCGTGCCCCTTGAGAAAATGCAAATTTGTGTTTTCCTCAATGACGTGAGAATTTCTCAACAAAGTAACATTTTGCGAACTTCCGTGTAGTATTTGAAGGTGAGAAATCATACTTAAGATAATAAAAATTCACTGATGCACTTCTTTTGAAGGTTCCCGGAAATAATTTTCCAATATCAAGAACATGTGTACAAGGGCTATCAGCAACATATTAATATTCAGATCATGTTTTTTATTTGTTGTGTTTCCACCTTATAATCCGGATGCAGTATCAAGTCATTTTTCCTCGCATCTTGTATGAGAACCTGTGATATTTACGGCTTTTTACGTATGTCTGTATGTGCTCGTACAGAGGCTGACCAAATTTCAAGTAATAAGTATAGGAGAAAGAGGAAAACGGATGATGCATTCTTCAGCTATTTTTACGGGTCCATCCGAATCCGAAAACAGAACCGGCTTACCATTGATAAACTTTGAGTTATGAGAGGAAACTGAGAAATTGATGTTTTCAATAATGCTGAATTCGTTCATTTCAATCAGTAGGTATTTGAATCTATCGTGTCGATTATTCGCCTGAAAATCAGATCTGGAATATAATCAAACCTTTTTTCCTGTTTTCAGTGCTAAATTGTTGTATTGATAAAAACAATCATAACACATTTAAATCATTCATAAAAAGTTGGCACTAGATAGTATCAATAGATTTCTAATTCGGGTTCGAACAAACGAACGCATTCATGAAAAAGGTAAAAAAATTTCTATCATAACTCAAAATCTTTATGAATCTATGAATTAGCCACGAAGAAGAAGAGGTCGATGAGGTGTTATCTGTTTTCTTCTACCTCCTATACTGAATTCTCGATATCCATTCTCTAGACATGGAGTTTTGGTCACTCTGTATATGATGTTGACAGGGACGGCCTAAGGATGTATAGATTCTGGGAGAAAAAAAAATATATATACCCACTTCGAGAGAAAAAATATCTTTCTAAACCCATGTACCCTAAAATACTTCATATCATTACAGCACTTGCTCAATAGTTCCATGAATTTGAAAATTTGATTCAAATTGATCATGGTGAAACTCTAAAGTAAGAATTAATAAGTGGCATTGAGGATTCAATTTCACTAATAATAAAGTTTCGAAAATACTATTCTGGTTTTCATTCCAGAAAACCTGAATACATAACTGATGAAATCAATTCCATTCTTTGGACCAATATTATATAACATTAGACGTTTTCGGAAACTTAGCTTGCATTTTTTGGCTCTTGTAAAATATTTCTGATAGTTTTTAATGGTATTTTTGAGTACCTATGTTAAAGAAGTAGATAATTTATTTTTTCAGTTCCAGTTTATTTACTGATTGTCTCTAGCTTTGCTGGATTTTTTGTTTCAAAGTTTGTTTGGATTTATTGGCTTCTGTAAAATCTTCCTCATAATTTCTGTTGTGCCCTCGCATGTTCAATGTCATCTTGGAGTACCTATGTTAAAGAAATAAAGTAGGATTTAGTTTTAACGCAGAAAGATCTGCTTACAAAGTTAGGAAGAAGATGTTTCACATTATTTTCTCGGCTCATGGAACCACAAATTTCACACTGAGCCAAATTCTATACTCTTTTCATCATTTTTAGGAATAGGAATTATACAGGTGTGGACATTCACATCGGAAACATATGATATTCAATGAATCAGACAGATAACTTTTACGTCCAGTTGAGCAGTTGTTTAGAGAGTTGAAGTGCTGCCAAGGACGTAGACGTAAACGTTACAATTGACATGTGCTCATGCGCACTCGTCAGTTTCTTACGTTCACGCTTGGGCCGGCTTTACGTGCGACGTAAACTAGCGTCCTGTTACGTACGTACGTAGTACGTACGTACGTAACCGAAAGTTGAACGAATCCGACCGATGAAGGGCGAATGCTGGAATTTTGAAATGAAATGCTTCTAACCTTAAAAATTTAAAAACAATCTAGTAGCTGAAACTTTGTTTTGAGAACACGATTAATTAACTTTTTACTTAATATCTTGCTTATTATTTATAAACTGTGATTTTGCATGTTTCTGAGAAGTGTTGAATTTTTTTCAATGCAATACTTCTGTTACGAGATTGCATATAAGTACCAAGAACTAATATATTATTTCGATAAGTTACAAATGTGGCATTTTCCTTTCAATGAGAGTGATATTTACATACAAGTAACTCATTTGTGATGATTTCCTCTAAAATTCCTGCTTTCGACAAGAACTCAAGTTATTTCATTATTATTCATTTTGAAATTCGAATGTAATGAAGTAATTCTACAAATATATGTTCACATCATCAATTTGTTTATAGGAAACAGACAATCTGAATCGCTAATATCAGAAACTTTCTGTCAGAATACAACAAAAAGAAATAATAGGTTAGCTTTAGTCTCTAATGGTCTGCCGTACGTAGGTATGGCAGCACTTCAACTCTATTTTTACTCCAAGACGTAAACGTTATATTTCTCACGTCTACGTCCACGTTCGGGCTTACGTGCTGCGCGCACTTCAACTCTCTTTTATCTGAGAGATTTACGTACAGCGTAACCGACTGAATAAATGTTTGATTGAAATAATTTAGTGCTGTCTCTGGTACCGTTAGGAGTGGCTAAATTCGAGCAGTATGGCAGGGAACCTGCAGTACTCGCATCGAATCATTCAATGTGGCAGGCCCCTCGTAATACTGGATTCAAGTACTCTAGGTTGTATAGCATTTTGCTTGAATTAAGCTACTCCCAACGATAATAGTCGGTTACGCTGTACGTTAATCTCTCAGATATACAACTGTTCTCTGTCTAATGCATTGTATATCGTATGTTTCCAAAGTGAATTTCCAAATCTGTATACATTTTATTAAAAAAAACCTGGAGAATGTATAATATAATGCCAACGATGTCACATAAGCACAGATTTTGGCACGTCAACAGATTGGGGCCTTTTGAACGAAGGAGCATTCCAAAATCATTAGAACTCGAATAATTTTTTGCGAGCAAGCTGGAGGCTTGAATTCTTGAATAACTTATTTTATCTTTATGAGTAGTCAAAATTTTATCGTTTCAATACTTATAACAGTATCTGAAGTATGTTTTTGGAATTCTATATTCCGGATAACTTGCACAACCCTTTATAACGTTTTTGAGCAAAAATATACAATTTCAATTTTAAGCCGAGCCATTCCGACCCTGCAACTTCTCTGAAAATTTCAAGTCTCTAGCTTCATCCTCACGAAAATTATTGTGCATACGGTCAATCGGACAGAATCGTTTTTGACCTCGAATTCTTCATCAATTACTTTGACTCAAAATTAGAAAAATATAGAAATTTGGGCAAAACCATACCAAATCGTACCTTTGAAACAAGCACGAAAAAATACTGTTCAACATTACTAATGACAAATATTTTGTGTTTCCGGAAAACATAAAAGGACCCTTGTACAACTATAAATAATCATTTGTGAACTGACGACCTTCATACTTCTATTGATTGATGTGCTTGTTTCTGTTAATTGGGATCTATTAATTACATAATACGGTTAATTACATAATTATGGTTGAGTGGAGTATAAAAATTACATGTAAACTCGGGGATGCATAAAAGCGAAAAAAACTGTTGACGCATCGATTTTGTTCCCACATTTGCATTGGAAGAATTATAAATGTTCAATATAATTTCTTAGCATTCTGTTAATTTCTAGCATCTACTATAACTGTAATATACGTTCATGTGAGCCGATAAGTATTGACTAGATGGTATACAGGGTGTTTATGAATTGATGAGCAAGTTTTAAGGGGATGATTTCTCAGAATATTTTATGGACGAAAATTCCCATAAATGTAGTTCCGGAAATGCATTGTTAGATAGATACAGGGTTTTGAAGTTTTACTTAAAAACTGACTGAAAAAGTGGTAATCCACTGAGTTTTTTTGAATTTACAATTATTTTTGAATTCTTTGTTCAATTTGAGATGAAAAAAATCTCTGTGCTGTCATTGTTGATATTCTCACTTGTGTTATTCGCGTAAATCCTTATTTTGCTGTGATTTTACGTAAAGGCTCTTTAAGTGTTTTTTTAATTATTAATTCAATATTCTTTATTTTCTGAGTTATTTTGATCAGATGAGGACAAAATGGAAATATTTAACTCAATATTTATTTTACAATCTTCTGCTGAGAATTTGTGAAAAACAGATTAGAGGTTATAATGATTATTTTTTATTATTTTATTTATTTATTTAACATAAACTACAAATCACCTAAGTTGTTATCATAGTTGCATATTTCATCAATAAAAATACAATTTACCCATGTCAACATAGTTTACATACCTTCAAGATGTTTCTTTAATAAGGACTTAAAAACATTTATGCCCGATTGCACCGTTCGTCTAAGCAACGTTTAAGCCCTTATTAAGTGACGTTTATTCCATTGATTTCAGGGCTTAAACGTTGCTTAGACGAACGGTGCAATCGGGCATTAGGCTCCTACATTCTTTAAAGGGGAGGGAGTTGAATTTTGTTATGCTGGAGTAGATAGGAGCCTTTTTGCCTAATTCAGTGCGAGTTTTCTTCAAATAATAGTTGTTACTATTCCTAGTGTTCAGATTATGTACATCTCTTACCTGTTTTATTAAATTTTCACTTTTAATCAGATGATTTTTTATTTTGTAAATAAGCTTACATTGGTTTAATGTCATCAGTTCTTCAAACTTCAAAAATTTTACCGTCCCATACAGTTCAGAAGATGGGGTATCATAAGGCAAGTTGTACAATGATTTTAAACACTTATTCTGCAAACGATGTACACGATTTAAGTTGGTTTTTGAAGTGTTAACCCAAATTACAGACAGATAGCACATCACTGACTGTATATGAGCCGAATATATAAACTCTCTTGCATCGTCTGTTATATTATAACTTATTCGCCTGAAGGTTCCTATCATCGATTTGGTGAATTTGGTCATTGAATTGCAACCTACTGAGCGAAAAATGCCAACATTTCATTTCTACCAAGGTGGAGAAACCATAGTTTCATCTACGAAAGCTACTAAAACGAAACTGCATTTTCAAACTATCATATAAACAACAAAATCTTGAACCATAAAAGAAAGTGCAAGTAGACAAACGTAAACTTTTTGCACACTCGCTTTCTTCATTCCAAATGGTCTGTTGTGACGTAAGCGGCAATCTCCAGATTCTAGATTATCCATTTTTAGCCACGGCTATTACATAGATCGGGTAGCATCGGCATCTCGCAACGCTTACTCAGCGACGCCGAGCGCCTTGACGCTTTACGCCATCTTGAAGTGAAGTGTTTGGCATTGGCGCAACAAGTGAGTACGCTTTTCTTCCGGCTTGTACAAAAAGCTTGAGAAAGTTTTGCCTGCTTAAAATTGAAATCAAACTACAATTATTCATAACAATAGGGTTTAAACTGATGAATATGTTTTTTAAATGATAACAGGAAATGACGACAATCAAAATTTCATATAAGATTAAAGACATTTTGTAAAATAACAAACTTTGTCATCTTCAAATTTTCGAATACCAAAAATATTATAACTCCAGAGATTATCATTGAGGAATTAGGTTGACGAAAATACAAACAATATTACTCAATCGTACAAATATTTGAAGCCCACGCATGCATTTTTAGAGCAATAACAACGCTACATATCTAATAATCTCGGTTGAATTATTCCAAGAATCACATCATATTCATTAATATTAAATTGTTCGAACTTTACATTAATTGTGTGAACTCTATACAAGACAATGATATGTTTTTATTTTCTTGCGTCAAAAAATCTGAATATTATTGTGTGAGTCATCATGATCCAATTTAGAATACCGAACAATGACTGCGTTTTGAAAATGGTTGAAAGTGCTGAAATAATCTCTTGACATCCGACTTTCAATTTTTCTTCGAAATATGAAAAATGCTCGAATGTACATGTATACGTTTCTAAAAATAATTTTCCAACTTAAAACGCATGATATTTATTTGACAATTATATTTATGTAACGACCGTCTTTGTAGTTTGTTTATCTCTCAGTAATTTGATAAAAAAAATGGGATGGTTAACTGCATTTTCATTATTTATTTGACAGTTAATACTGAAAATATTCGAGGCAACTTCGGTGTTCATTTGAGTTATCATCTGGGATAAAAATCTGTACAGAATGTTTCTCAGAACTTGAGTGAATGAATCGATGTTATATTTTTGGAATATCATTCACCCAATAATGATTTTCAGTTTAATTTGTTTTACAGATTTGATTTTCCACCGCTCAAAAAAACAAGCATGAGTGGACAACTGTAGTATGAGTTGAGCATTGTAACTATTGTTGCATAATTTTCGCTATAGTCATCTGAAATTTGTATTTTTGATAGATCACTACCGCAACGGATGAAATTTAATGGAAATTTTTTTCTTGTGGGTGCCGAACAGCGAATTTCAGTGGAAATTTTTTTAATTTTATAATGACTTGGAATGAAAGAATTAAATGTCATGTCTTATGAAATATTATGACAAAATTGGGTGTGGAACTTACCGAGGTCAAGTGAAATCCTGGAATAATTTTCACCTCTAGTGGTATTAGGTATTAATAGTGAAAAATTCGACACGTCCGTTTTCAAATACCGTTGATTTGAACAAGAAAGGATATTCAAATTCGAATTTTGCATATTCCAAAATAAATGAGGTTGAAAAGACTTCCGAAATTGTATGATGTCGTTAAAAACTGAAATTAATTCGGATATTTCAGCAATGAAAACGCCATAAAACATCAACACAAATATAGACCAAATAAGAAATTTTGGCCGATTATTGAAGAATGCCTCTTGAAACTGATAATTTTTCGGAAATTATGGATATATTTTTGATTTATTGATTCTTCTGTATTATCTAGGCATTCGATGCCGCAGCAAAAGCTGTCAGAATAATGTCTTAGCCATTTTTGACCGCATGTAGCATTTTCGAATAAAAAACGAGAATATTTTTTTGCGAAAACAGTGGAGGGTTTGAATTTTTGAATGCCTCATTTTAACGACGATATATATTTCGGAAATTTAGCGGAATTTTTCTATTTCGAAAAACTTCACCGAGTTGAAGCAGATCGGACTTGTTCGTTTACACGCCCAGAAAAATACCCACGTTTAGCGAGATCACTTTTGACAATCTCAAAAGCATTAATTTTGAATGAAAAAATTACAAAAGCCTGAAAAAAAACTGTTGAATATACCAACGAATTAGATAAGTATTGAAAATATTTGATGAATTCATGAACCCATGACTTCAGTAACTAAGTGAACCAAAAATAAACAATTCGGATAACTGCAATTCCATGAATTTGTCATATTCCACAATAATTAGGACTGAAAGTTTCATCAATTAATCGATGTGATTTAAGGTTTGTGAATCTCATCCCAAGTCCAACTCATCCTTTGATTTCTCTAGAGCATATTTTTCAAGAAACACACTTTTTCACGTGGTTTCCGCGAAAAATCTTGACGCAATGCTAGTAATTCTGTTGAAACGATAAATCAGTATACTTTCTTATGGTCAAGCCTTAACCAATAAACATTCCTAATGACCTTTCATTGCAATTAACATCAAAGAGGTGAAAGCCTGTTTTCTTTCATCCCAGTCGTTGCAGCGGAAGTCCAACTCCATAATATTCTTCAAAACAATGATGAAAATATAACTGTTTTTTGGAAAACCACTTTCGTTCGTTTTCACCTGCAAAACTAATCAACGGTGTGTTGATCCCAGTGGCTACTCGCAAGTATTCCAGATGAGATTCCTATCGCCAATTTAGAATAATGTTTATTTATTCAATTCAATGTCATAAAACAACTGTGCAATATATAACCTTCTGAAAGAAATGTTCAAGGAAAATGGTGAAATTCAAGATGTGGATGATCTCTCTTGAGTATTTGATGGTCTGTCTACAATCTAGGTTTTCGGGGTGTGTTCTTGGACTGGCTTCGTAGCTATCTGGAAGTTGGATCCATGCGAGTCTAGCTTGAAAATTAATTGTCTGCAGAACATATTGTCAACTTTGGAGTAACACAGGGTTTTGTCCTTGGGCCACTTCTATTTCTACTTTTTATCAACGATCGGTCAAAGATGTTGTACCTACATAGCTCCAAGACTCTTTACTCTAGTACCTAAGAATTAAGAAATTTGAAAACCAAAATATCTCTGAAGAAACAATTAAAAAAATGGATAATGAATTTAGATAAAACAAAATTGAATAAAATTGTAAACCAAAGTCAATATGAATAACCCGAATTTGACAAAAGAGAATTTTAGAAAATGGATTGTTACACTTGCTCGGACTGGAGACTGGACAAATGAGAGTGAAGGATTTGACACTTACCCGGACTTTGTTACTAAATCATTTAATTTCGCGGTAGTTTTAGAATGAGATTTTATGTTTATTACTATGCACAGTTATAATATTATTATTAACTCTACAGTATTTTAGGGTTTATTTCTGTAGTTCCTGAATAAACTCTTTCATAATTATTATTATTATCTCCCTGTCAATCTGCGGATGATGTTTTCCGACCTGCCATCCCATCGGGATACTTATCTAATAAAATATTTATTGACCATATTTGCTGATGATGCTTCGGTGGTGATAAGAGCTTAATCGTTTGAGAAGCTACAAGTGCTTTGTCTTGTTCTTGTGAGTTGCTTCGTGGACTGGTGTCATAAGAACAATTTGATGATAAACATTGGTGAAACTGAGTGTAAATATTTCACATTATGTCAAAGTAATCTGAATCTCACAATTCACTATTTGAATGAATACATAATTCCCAAAGAGAGTACAGAATTTTTTGGCATCTACTTAGACAGTGGATTGAGGTGATCCACTCACATCGATTCATTGTGTAGCAGGCTCAACTGTTCTTATTTTGCAATAAGTAGGTAAGAGATCTCTTTCCTCCAGAAGCTCTCAATCTCTATCATAGTTTGGTCTACAGCATATGTCGTATAATGTTCTTCTCTAGGGAAATTCTTCGGATGTTGGCAAGGTTTTTATTTTGCAGAAGCGAATTTTGCATATGATATGCAATGTGCCTCCGCGCCAGTCATGCAGACAGTTGTTTTGTGGAAAGTGCTATACTAACCTTAGACAAAAGACTCTTTCTCTTTCTTTTGTCTAAGATACTAACCTTGTCTTCCATCTTTATTTTTAAATGTCTTTTGTATGTAAAGGAAAACGAACAAAGCATGATTAATTTATCCAGCTTTCATGAGTATAATACTAAGAATGAGGCATTGCTACATTTTCCTAAACATATCCCCGCCGTTTAGGCGTCCGTGTAGCAAAAGATCCAAATCAGTCAAATATTTCAAATCGTTTGCGTTTTATTAAAAGAAGTCGTTATTAGAAAACACTTTAGAAATACAAACTGTTTTTTTGTTCCATTAGAAAATAACCAAACACGTAGGTCAATTTTAATTTAGTGTAGTTGAACGTCTGTGTAATCAACAATGATATTCACAGATTGAAGAGGTTTATGATTACTTAACAGAAGATCAAAACGAAAACAGTGTAATCGGCCCTTTACACCTAATAATTGAATCGTCGTAACAGACATTGCCCTGGACAACAATAAAAACATCTCTATATTCGGAAAACCACTTTCGTTCGTTTTTACCATCAGAATCAATCAAAGGTCTATTGATCTCTTCGAACCTGAAGACGACATGCCGATTGGCCGATTAAAAGCTTGTTTCCATATATGACCAGTCAATTTTCCTTTCGGATGGTAGTGGCAAGTCAAGAAGAAAATATTGGGCTTTTCAGTAGGACTTGGCAACTTGAATTTAATTTCTGAACGCACCCTTTCGCTTATCATCGAACTACCATTGTCAATTCATTCAGTTAACTCAACATTTTATCATGGCAGAGAATACGAACGAGCAACTTCTACCAATTATAAAATTCCTCTACCGAAATTTTCGGTGTCGGTGGCAGCAACTTTTGTTCGTGATTCTTGCCTTAGTAGACAGGCCAATATCATGTTTAGTGCGAAAATTTGAGTCTACGTATTATTTGTATGATGTTTTGGTGTCAGTGAGTGAACGGCTTGGTCGAATTGTCGAAAATATCCCCGTCGTTTAGGAGTCCGTGTAGCAAAAGATCCAAATCAGTCAAATAGAGGAAAACCTGGATAGATGCCCCACTTTTTGAAATTGCCTCATATTTTTGAAAATATTGATTTTACATAAGTAATTTTTATGAATGTAGGTAGCCCCATTATTTGATTTGAGATACTGAGACTTTGGTCTGACATAGTATTTTCAAATGGGACAAAAATTCGATTTTTATGAAACACTTTTTTGGGGATTCATGCCTACAAGTAGGTATGGATAGTTGCCCCACCATGATCATGTAAATACTGGGAAGGATAGATGCCCTTCATACTGTGTGAACCAAAACCCATCTAAATACAATGCGATTTTCTACGCCTAAAACAGCAACTTTATCTACGCAACATGGTTCGAATTAACAACAATTGTGCATTTTTAAATGAATTTCAAAAGCATATATTGAACGAAAAGTTGAACTCTTCATATACCTAAGCATTATTCCACACATTCATGATAAATTATTAAAATATTAAGTCTCAATAAGAATAATCAAGAATCAAGTTTAAAATCAAAATAACACAATGAATCGAAAATCAGCTAGAAGATAAGGTTTCAGTATAGATGTTCTAAGGGGCACCTATACCTCGAAAAATCAGGGCAACTATCCTTTTCGATAGGGATAGATGCCCATGAATTTTCTGAATAAATTAAGAAGAAAACCTCAACTATTTATACTAAGATGTATACTCAATGAAACATTGTATTGACGTAATGAAAAAAAGTAGATTTATTACCACTTCAAAAGTTATACAGTGGCAAATACTCACCTCTAAAACTTTGGCGTGTTTGTGAAGTTTGCTGCGGAGATGATCGCACACACTATCAAAAAACGACTTTACAATAACCCTTACAAAACTAAGGTCAAGGGTGACTGTAACATCTACTTAAAAAATTAATTTTTTGTTAAGTGTTTCGGAAGTTAGGTATTTTGAAAATGGGGCATCTATCCGGGTTTTACCCTATTTCAAATGGTTTGCGTTCTATTAATAAGAAGTCATTATCAGAAAACCCTTTAAGAATACAAACTGTTTGTTTATTCCTATCGAATATAACCTAACACATAGGTCAATTTTAATTTAGTGTAGTTGAACGTCTTTGTAATCAACAAAGTTATTCACAGATTGGGGAGGTTGATGATTACTTAACAGAAGACCAAAACGAAAACAATGCAATCGGTCCTTAAACACCTAATATTCGAATCGTCGAAACAGACATTGCCCTAGACAAACATCTCTAAATTCGGAAAACCACTTTCGTTCGTTTTCACTATCAGAATCAATCAAAGGTCTATTGATCTCTTCGAAACTGAAGACGACATGCCGATTGGCCGATTAAAAGCCTGTTTCCAGATAAGACCATTCAATTGTCCTCTCGGATAGTAGTGACATTGGTAATACCATAAAAGCCGATAGAAAAGAAAACAAGATTTCTCGTCGGTGGGACGACCATGATGTACTTCTAGGTGACCATAAGCATGTCGATCCTAAATGGTAAATGCGTTTGCCGTTTTCGAACTCGATTTTTACTTCTTGCAGACACCAGCAGATCAGATGATATCGATAATTAAGCGAGTCGGGTTTCAGCCATTGTTGTTGAGTGTTTTTTAAGTTTTGTTTTTGTTGTGTCGATGTATAATTTAAGGTAATTTTGTGTGATTTTCCACTATTGTTTTACTAATATAGGAGTTGTTTAGAT
This sequence comes from Propylea japonica, assembly GCA_013421045.1. Lineage (NCBI taxonomy): Eukaryota > Metazoa > Arthropoda > Insecta > Coleoptera > Coccinellidae > Propylea > Propylea japonica. Next base: position 32,875,765 of record CM024247.1, read on the forward strand.
GCTATTGCTTAATTGTTGTGTAGAAAGACTTGTTCAAAGTGTATACGCTGAATAATCAATTCATTGCACCGATTTAAACTCTATAATTATATTGCGAAAAGTTTTTGTGAGTTTCTGATAGGATATTTCATTGGATTAAACGAAATATATTATTTAAATACAGTGGAAACCTATAGCGAACGCCTGTATAACGAATTTCGTTCAAGACATTGCACCTTATCCAAATTCCATGTTGAAAACACCCTCTGAAACGAAGTAAATTCTCTCTATAACGAAATATTACAAGAACAAGAACATCACTCCTTAAATGGGTATTGGTAAAAAGGTAAAAGGGTGGGTTTTTTCCATAATTAGGCCGGATGTAGGTAATAAATCTCTACCATGAACTAAACCATTACGGCGAGCAGATAGATCCTTCCGAAACGTTGGATTCAGTTGGAAATTTTGATAATGAAGGTTATTTCAAATGATTTCGTTAATGTCGATTTTGAATTGTAACAAATGAACTTCCAACTGAAAAGGACATGTTGAACAGTGTCAAATGCGGTGTTCGAGATCACTACGATAGCCTGTGATGATACCGGACAGCGTTGATTTGGAGGGGCAACCGGACAAAAAACCAAATCGTGAAGAGGTACTTCAAGCCTTTAAAACGTGTCGTCTCGCTTCCGGTCCATTGAAGGGGTTCCGGAAAATATTTTTGAATCTTTGCAAAGTTTTTTTTATGAGAATGAAATGTTTTTTAATTGTACCTCTCAGACAAAAATTACGAATTATTTGCCCAAAAAGGCGTACATAGCTATGTATTGTATTGTGTACCTACACAAAATGCCTATAAGCTATTAGAAATGCACTTTCACACCTTTGTGATAATGTATATGAATTCACATTAAAAAATGCAATTGCTTGCTTCGATACTTGACACTATAAAAAAACTTCTGTATAACGAAATTCTGTGCGGATTCAGCGATTTCGTTAGAGGGAAGTTCCACTGTTAGTGAATAAGTGCGACAAACTTCATGATGTTAGTTCGAGCTCGTCTAAAAATATGAACAGAAGATTCTAATAACTTACCCTCTGAAATGAACCGTGTTCGAGATGTAGGGTCAGAGACAAAAGTTGTTGTCTCTGATATGGTGTTGAAATTGAAAATAAGAAGGTTTTTTGCGGATAACTTCATAACATAATGAAAAGAGAGAATAATATTAATACCAATATTAAACTCATACTTCGGAGCTAATCTCGTCCTCGTTCAAAGCAAAATGCCAGGAAGTGGTATCAAACAGAGCATTCATGGATGGCTGTTTCGTCCTTATTAGGACTCATCAGCATAAAATAGCTTTGTATGATAGTAGGTTTTCTTGGACGAAATGGCACCTTCTTTCCTCCCTTGCATTTTGATTTGAACAAGGACGAGATTAGCTCCAAAGTAGAATTTCATATTGGTTGATTTTAAACAATTATCTAATACTATTCTCTGCATTCATTATTTTTGAATTCATGGCGATGTTACGCGTTAGAATTCTGTTTATATCTACAGAACCTTTCATCGTTCAGAAGACAGCTTTTCGCATTTTATATTCGTAATGAGCTTTGTTTACAGCGGATTTTTTCTCAAGTCTAATAGGTGAAGGTTGGCGAATATTTTGAAGGGGAAGTGGTTGTTTGTCCTGCAAACTTCTATTTGCTATTTATAGAAAAAACTAGTTTTTGAGACGCTCATTCGAACCGGCAATGTTTTCTACACAAAAAAGAAACTCCTGGTCTTCGGCTTTGAAGTCGACCGTTTTCAACTTTTATGTTGAAAAATATGATGAATGAATGAATTTTCTGAATGTGGGTAAAGAAGTTCAGAAAAATTATTTCAAAAATGTACCATGTTTTTCAACATGAAATTGGATTTCTTTCTCAAAAAGCTGACCTTAAAGCGGGAGTTCTCTCCTTTGTGTCGAAAACATTTGAAGTTCAAAACCCTACTTTCAAAAACTTCACCAATTCAGACTTGAGAAAAAAATGTTCACAAAAACATAGCATATCATGATCCGAAAATGCTCATGAAAGATGTTTTCTGTACGATAAAAGGTTCCGGAGATATTCGCAAAAAACGTTTTTTTTTTCAATTTCCCTGTATCTCGAAAACCTTGCATTTGAGAGGGTGAATTGAAAAAAGTTTATTCATATTCTTGGACAAGCTATACATAACATCCTGAAGTTTGTCGCACGCATACACTAACACGTTGTATATTCTGATTCAGAGAGAATCCTATTTTCATTTCTCACTCGTTCCTAATTTTGCATGTTATATTTTCTTCAATTTCTTGCTTTTAAATATTATGTTGGTATTTACTTCAGCTACTCTCTGAAAAATTGAGACTTTTCTGTATTATGAACATAACAGATGCCCATAATATCATGATTTTTATTTTTCATACCAGGTGCATTGAGTTATGCTGAAAATACATTGAAATTATTGATCTGAGAAATTTAATTTTATCGACAAAAACATCCACATTGGGGATTTTACCCACTCAGTTTTGGAGTAGCCCCATATTAGAATTTCTGTATAATGCCTACATGTGGTGACTAAAAAACAAAAGTTTTTGTCCTGCTCTCTCACCACTACAACAACAATATTTCCCAACTTCTTCACACGCCCGACTATCTGTAGCAACAAAAAAAAGTTTGGGGCGCTCGCGTAGTGATCATGTTCGAACAGCCATAACTCTTCAAATTATGTAACTCACAGAAATTATGTAGGTGTTGTTGTTTATTATTGAAAAAAAATCATACTTCAATGTGCTAGTTCTTGTACGATTGCGAATTTTCTAAGAAAACCAGTACATTTTTTTACTAAAATTTTTTTAAATCATTTTTTAATGGCATATTCAAGTTAAATGTTTTCATATTGTTCTACTTTAATGAAGGTTGTAGTATCATCTTTAAAAATTTTTTTTTCACATCTCTAGGAACTTTATGTCCAAAGAAATTATATTACCCATTTGGAAAGGTCAACGAAAATAAAAAAGTGAATTTAAAATGGGGGCTACTCCAAAACTAAAGAGGTAAACTTCCCAATGTCCCAATGTGTGGATGTTCCTGTCGATAATATTAGGTATTCAGGGCCGGCGCTAGAGGTGAAACAGTGAAGCAAATGTTTCAGGGCGCCAGCTTTCTGGGGGCGGCATTTTTTGCCAGCTGACTTTTCGTATTTAGGGTATAGTAGGGCTAGGGGCGCCCGAAAATTCCTTGCTTCAGGCGCCAAATTTACTAGCGACGGCCCGGGGTATATTTGATGCCCGTAAATTATCGCTAGGTCATGACCAAACTCACTATATAATTTAGATGACTTTGTACTCCTATGGATTTTGACCATCTTTCATTATCCCCCCTGTAGGATTGTGATTGGAAATAAACTATTCTGTTCTAACTGCAAATATAACTCTGATTTTTTTTTCAGTCAGCTGCAGTTCGGGCTCCCAGTGACGCTTTTGGAGAAAAACATCTACTCAACCGTGAAACTTTTGGTTAAACAAGAAGTTAAGAAAATTTTGTAAGTTGAAAGACAAGTTTATATGAATACCACCAATTTAATTTGCATGCTGATGTTTAAATATGACGATGCGATGTTGTCTTGAGGAGATCATATTGTCATATCACTTAAGCCGTTTTACTGGACAAAATCTGCCAAATTAATGGTATGTTCATTGTTCATGATAGTTTTATAATATTTTATTTCGTCTACGGGAAAACATATCTTAACTTTGCCCTGAATGTCGGTATAAGTAGAAAAGTTGTTATACTTTACCCACTATGTCCTTGTTCCTACAAACTTATTAAGGAGCCATATCATTTCAATTATTCGTTTTGGGATAGGACAGAGTAGTCGAAAGTGAATTGTTACTTTTACTAATATTATTTTGAAAGAAAGTAAAGTCATTTCGAACATCGTCGGTATCGATCAATCCATCCAAGAGCGTGAGTTCTTGGTATGTTAATACATTTTACCAGGTAAATAAGTTCCTGCACGATCTTCGTAGTTTTCTTACTTCCTTCACCGATTTTTATACATTCGCAGCAGTTCGAAGAAGCAACAGGATGTGGATTAAGTATCCAGAGTTAATCTTCATAAAAACTGTACCTACTTCAGGAATGCTTTCTAAAAGTGAAACAAATTTTTTGTACAACTGCCATCAGAAGTGATTTTTTTCAATGACAACCAACAATGTTGAGTGTTCTAAATATCTCACATTAGGTACAATCTGAAAATTTTACCGGAATAATTTATTATGCATGTAATGAATGGAATCCTGAAATACTCTAAAGATTATTTCAGAGCTTTTTATCGATTTGGAAAACAAACAAAAAATGTATTTTCATTAGAAACATATTTTTTTATAAAATATCGATTTTTTCCATTCGTTGCTTTTCTCTCCATAACGCTCACAAATTGACCTCAGTTTCTTCATTGATAAGGTGAAGTGGGGTAAATGTGATAATGGGGCAATTGTGATAACGGACTATATATTCAGATCAAATTCATTAATACTGCTGCCATCTATCTAACACGTCTTCAAAATTGCAAGCGAACCACCAAAACACCAGAACGAACGAAATTACTTGTCAGTATGGTTGTAAGGCACGTGAATATTATTTCTCATAACGTAACCTTAAATTCAGGTAGGTAGGTCTCTACTTTATTTGGTGTAAATTTTTTAATTGATGAGTTAAGTCTGTTTTATTATTTCCAGACTTATTATTAACAGTTTTATAATGTGTTTTTAAATACTTTTAACTCATAAATTGCGCTGGTGATTCCTTTTTGTATATATCACATTTGCCCCGCACGAAATGCTTTTTGGGGTAAATGTGACATATACATTTGGGGCAATTGTGATAATATGAATAGGCGTGGTTCTTTCATATTTGAAGTGTCTTTTGACGGATATAATTTATCTTAATGATGGAAAAATAAAGTTTAATTAAAATATAACGTTTATTATTATATAGTTGTTTCTGCCTAATTCGTTTTTACTTCCTTTTTGTTCAGAAGCTGAAGTTAATTTCACATTTTTTGGCGTCGACTGAAATAAGGTCATCAATTTTTCATTAAGTGAAATATTTTATTTTTGTAAAAAACAAAGTATTCAATAATGTAAGATTATTATACATTTACCCCAATCCTTTCCAAATAACTTAGTCATAGGAATCTGAAAGCTTTTATCACATTTACCCCAAATTCTGGGGCAATTGTGATTGACCTGGCATCATTTTTTTTTAAATTACCCAACATTTCTCAGAAAAGATTTCAAAGAGTAACCAGAATACAATCAATAGAGAACTATATTGTGATCATGCTTGCATTTTTTGGAATGTTCAGCTTTATTCAAACTGTTACTTATAACACTTTGTTTATGAACTAATCAAATACTATATCACATTTACCCCACTTCACCTTATACCAATACGCCTGGAAAAACAATGTGAAAGCCTAAGTGACCAACTCAGAATAAAATATGCTATTCTTAGGCAGATTCCAAAATGGTGCAAATTAACCATTCTCTTATTTTATATGAATTGTGAAGTTATTTCTGTTCGAATGCAGAAGGAGCAAATCCGAAATAACCACTAAAAATTGAAGATTCTATAACTTCGCCACTAGGGATAGATTTTTTGTTTCAGAAAGAACATAATTACACTTAAATAAGAGTAAAATTCCTTCTCTAGGAGATGAATCTCCTCAAAAGCAATACATGAGTTTATTTTGTTTCATCTTATCGTTGAATGTGTTCTCAACTTTATCAAATAGGTACAGGGTGTCCCAAATTCGATCATCATTGAGAGCATCTCGAGAACCGTAGGACTTCCGAACTCTTTATCTCGAAATAATCAATTGCCAGCAATGTTTCAAATATTTCGCTATATCTCGTTTGCTGTTGCAATTTTTTTGTCAATGAGGATCGATATACTGAATGTTCATCCAAAATTTCGTGGCCATAGGGTTAACAGAACCATAAAAAATTCAATTGGAATACTGAAAAGAAAAATCTTCATATTTCCATGACAGGATATCCGATTCGAGTGAAATTTTTTTTGTGTGAATGAAGACTGAATTTTCATGCAACATTTTGTGGCCATAGTGTCAACAAAACCATAGAAAATTCAATTGGAATATTTAAAAAAAAAATCTCTATAGGTACATATTTCCATAATAGGATAACCGATTCAAGTGTACTGAATATTCATGGAAAATTTCAAGAGGATCGCATCATCAGGACCATAGAATTTAATTTTTTTAATTATTTATTGTTACTTATTTCATTTTTTGAATAATTTCCAGAATATAATTCTAGTTGTGATGAGATTTTGCATTTATATATTTGATATCAATCTCAAATCCCATGAAAAACTTCGAGGTAACAGTCTTATTGCTCCACCAAAGAACGAGCGCTCAAAAGCTCCTGCTCAGGGCTTTTCTTAAATTTTTTAATTTGTATTGCTTATAAGCTTCTTCAAGTGCTAGACAGAACGGTTTCACGGTTTGTGTTTTTTAAATGGGATGCCCTATATTTTTCATTATTGTTTCTTAGCCACAGATTTACCGAATATCATCCTGTAACCGGTGTTTCAAAAATCTGATCTGCTATTGTTTCAGGTTACAGTATGATAAACGGTGAATCTGCGGCTAAGAAGCAATGATGACAAATATAGGGTAAAAACACGAACTTTTCTCTGCAGCACTTGAACGACGAATAATTTTTCAGCACCATATAGCAATAAAATGAATTTCAAAATAAAACGTTTTGAAATATTTGGTACGCCATTTTTTCAGAATTCAAGAATCAATTCACATATCTGGAATCTGTTTGCTGGCAGTTGATTATTTTGAAAAAATAAATCAGGAGTCGTTGCACCTTTTTTTCTCTAACCCTTATGGTCCTCGAGATGCTCTCAGTGATCATCGAATTTGGGACAACCTGTACCTACATAATTTTAAGAATAGGCAAAAATTTAAAAAAGCAAGGCTTCGAAACCAATTTGCATGAATTTTTCCCCTGTTATCCTTCGAGACTATTTCAGGATCGAAAATTCTGAAATTCGACTTTTGAGCAAATTCATATCACGAAGTTCCTTAGGAAAAACGGTGGCCAAAGTTATTACAAAGTTTTACAATATATAGAACCTTTATATTCATGAAGTGATTCATTCCGTGGCTGAAACGAACAAAACATAAAGCATTTCAAAGACAGCACACAAAGACTGTGGAGAACGAGAGAAAAATCAATTTCAACCCGCGATTGAAATCAAACGGCTATGTGGGTAGGTAGAGTTTGAACCGGTTATTTACGGGCCAGCAAAAATGCAGATTGTACCAAGAAATGATACACGCATCAAGAATTCGTATCGATAAATTGTTCGCCTGTGAAAAAGCCTGAGGAAATACGCACATTTTTGCCTGATGACGTAATGTGGGACACAAATCCTTTGTGGTATATGAAATCTTCGAATATTCATTCAAATTATTCAATAATCCCGCTTCAGCAAATCTCAAACCTTCCAGTAAGATAAGGTTCTGAGATTCCTACAATCGAACAATAGAAATCCTACAGTTGTCCAACATTACTACAGACGAATTCGGAAAAGCCTTAACGGAAAGCTGGAAAAAATTGCATACTTGTTCATATTAGGAAAACGATCATTTAAATTTGAATAGCATTTTGCAAACTTATAAGGTTTAGAACAGACATAGAATTTTAAGTAACTGTAAATTAATAAGGATTTGAATACCTAATATTAATTCATTCGAAATAAGTATTAGGTATAATCTTGTAATCCTTCTACAAATACCAAAATATGGAGTAGAAGTAAAATTATTACGGAATAATCATACAAGAAGTACAGCCATTCTTTCTCGTACAGCGTGACAAAAAAAGTAACGAAAAATGATTAAGGAAAATCCTGGTACCCGTCGATTTCCAATTTCAAAAGCAGTTTGTGCTATGCTTTTTTGGATTGGATATTTCTCACCCCTCTGCTTTATTTTTCAAATAGGAATGTATGGATTGTGATACATCAAATGAAAAGTAATTCGATCATCTATTCAGCAATGTGGATAAATGTGGTATTGGTTGCAGTGTCACAGCCAGGATTTTGTTATGAGGGGGGAGGTGCTGAACTGAACAATTCTTGATGATAAAAAAAAATAAAGAAGAAAGGAATAACGAAGAAATTAATCTTTTGGGGGGGGCTGCAACCCAAAAGCCCCCTCATAGCTGCGCCAGTGATTGGTTGTGTCGTTTCTTTATTAAATAATTAAAAAACAATTTACAATTTGTGATTGAAGGGGACTGCGGACAAAGTTTCGAAAATTTGCCAACTGTGCATTGGAAAACGGATGTTGGAAGGGGGTGATATTTGGTTTGCGATTCAATATTTTTTTTCTGAGATCATTACAAATCATTTTAAATTCTGTGGTGATTCTATTTTAATTTTATATTACTAGATCAACACACTTTTCGTCTTCAGGATTTTGAAAAAATATTATGATTCTTTCGATACGAAAAAGAGTAAAAAAAATTTTGATTCGGATATGATGATTAATTACAACAGAAATCTATTTAAAGATATTAACTAATAATATCATCACCACAGAAAATTATCATAGTAAGTTTTTAAGTTATTTAATAAAAATTTCTACAATTGTTCTGAAATTTTGCCAATTGTTTCCAGAATTTCTTCCGAGTGCTTCGAAATTTTGTCTACTGCTTCGAAAATTCACAAACTTCTTCGAGAAGTCACCAGCTCTGATCAATATTTGGCACGCCCTAGACTAGAACTACATTGACATTTGTTCAACTTCTTCAAAATTTACCAATTGTTTCGATCTTTTTCCAACTGGTTTGAAATTTTTCCAACTGCTTCGAACAACTACCAACTGCTTTGCAAAATTGCCAACTTTTATCAACATAATTATCAATTATTTTGACAATTATTCCAAATGTTTCGAGAATTTGCCAACTCTGATCAATATTTGCCCCTAGATTAACTCCATTGAAAATTTTCAATCTGTTTTCAAAGTTTATTAACTATTTTGACAATTTTTCCAAATGTTTCGAGAATTTGCCAACTCTGTTCAATATTGGGCACGCCCCTAGATCAACCCCTATGTCAACATTGACATTTGCTCAACTGTTTCCATAATTTTCAACAGCTTCGAAGTTTTGTCAACTGCTTCGAAAAGCTACCAACTGCTTTGAGAAATTGACAACTATTATCAACCTGTATCAACTCCATTGAAAAATTTTCAACTCATTAAAACTTTAAAATTTTTCCAACGAAAATTTACCAATTGCTATGAAAATTTGCTGACTCTGTTCAAGATTGAGGGGGGGATCGCCCTTCCCTTTGGCCCGTCCCTGTCTATACGCAATATGAGTAACTGACATTTTCAACATATTTTTCAGATAAATAATGGAACCTCCACCGTGTATTCAAAACGCCATGTTGACAAAAGACAAAAAACCTTTCACCTACACTCCTGGGGGCTTGAATCTGAACGAAATCAGATCGCCACGTATGGCCAGGAGAATAGAGAGGAATGCAGCTTATGAGGGTGTAGGCTCGACTCCACCTGCTCAACAAAATAGGCCACAAGTAGTTCCAGGATCATTGCCACCATCGGCTCTCGCGGCTATGCAACCGCAAATGCATGTACAGGTAAGGACTATAATGATTAAATATGTCTATCTATTGTTTTTTGTTGGAGAAATGATAAATTGTTGAATGAATAGTACTTCTTCTTCTTTCTCAAACAGACTGCTCCACAACTAGCAGTGCCCCTGATTGAAGAGGTCTGAATAAATGAATAGTTATTTTCCTAACAAGTGCGGAAACTGATACTTTCCCGCACTGCCGTTGGCCCGAACGACGCAAAGCAGAGTTCGGCAAGCAGTAAATGGCGGGAAAGACCCTCTACGCATGAAATAAGAACATTATTCTCTCTACGACCGCATAAAGATTCAAAAAGCACATTGAAAATATGTATTTTATTTCGACATACAAAACATTTCATGAAAATAATTCACTATTAATATTAATTTTGAAAACACAATTTGTTGCATTCTGTGTCAGAATAGTCGGTCCAGAGCAGTTAGTTGGTGGTAACTGGCTGTTGAAAGTAATACTCGTAGATTGCAAAGTGCATGAAGATGACGAAGACGACGGCATCGGTTGCAAGTTGCCAGTACATGAATGAATTTTATTCGAGATAGTTTTCTTCTGTTCTACGGAGTCCTTCAAATAACTCTCAGCAACTGTAGTTGACTTCCAGCCTCCAAGACGTTTTATGTTGGTTATCCCTTCGCCTGAATCTGCCAGAAACGTTGCCGAGGATCGTCTTAAACAATGACCTGCGTAACGTTCTGGATTATGTAGCGATCTCTTACTTTTCCGCACTAGTGCGGGATAATGACACTATCTCAACTAAAATTAGTGCGGGAAAGTGGGTAAAAACTCACGGCCGTAGAAAAAAGTTTTTCAATGACAGGTTTCATTTCTATACTGACATTTCTGGAGAAGTCAATTGTAGATTGATAATGGGGTTATTTTTCCACTGCGACCTAAAGGTGTATTGTGCCTTTTATCACAGCTGTTTTCACAACCGCTCGCCCTTCAGGTCCAAAGCTTCGAAGAACTTCAGTATCTGGGATGACTTCAAGCAGGCTTAATCAACGTTTCTTCTATATTTCTCCTGTCCAAGACATTTTTCGCGCAGGCTCGCAATGGCGAGACATTCTGTAACTGATTGAATAGGAATTCCCATCTCTACCCCACAGAATATACAGTTTCTGCCAATTCTTATCATATGCTTTTTAATGCGAAATTGTCCTTTTAGAAAGTCAGAGGACCTTGTAGTTTTAAATTTCCGAAGGAAATTTTATAGAGTGATGCTTTCTCAGAAAATTATTCCAATGTGCTTCTGTGTCAGTTTCTTTCTTTTTCGGAAGCTCTTTCTTAGGTGCATTTACCTATCCCACGGAAGAGCTCTAGGCCAGTAAGTGGCGTTTGTGTGCTGCCTTTCCGGCTTGTGTGTTCGCCTCTTCGTTTCCTTTGTTTCCTGAATGACTAGAAGCCCTGACTAAAGAGACCTTGTTTTTCTTGCCTACTTCATAGAGTTTTCATCAGTGATGCTTTACTATCAGAGTGGATGACTATATCACATCTTTGATAGCATCTTTTCAGGATTCTATATATGCATCTTTCGATTGCAAGGATTTCTGCCTGAAAAACACTCTAATAGAAGCCCACCTACCCAACGTTAAGACACACTTGGTTCTCGGCGCCTTTCGTACATTTAGGGCCATCTCTTTTGTATACCATTTGGCAGTACCAATTCACTTTGAAGTGACACGGTTTCGATTATCCACATCAATAACTTGTCCCAGAATCTCAAATTTTTCAACAGATTCTACTTTTGTTGGTCGATAAAGCTAATGCACAACTGAGGTACGTTTGGGCCTCAGTTGTGAGAACTGTGACTGCAAAGTTTTCAGCCATTTTGTTGCGAGTGCATGCTATCATTTTTAATGCGTATTGAAGCATTCATTTGCTCAAAATGAAACAATTTAAATCCCTTGATGTTAATGCAATACGGAATGTCCCATATAGCTTTCTCAAGTGTTTTATTGGTTTTTCTGGGGCGTAAGTTTTTTTTGACCCCACAAATATTCATAATCATACAAAAATCTTCAGCAATTTCAAACATGATTAGAAATACACAAATCATGATTGAAATGCGGATAACTTAAACGTTTGAAGGTTGACGCTCACTTGGACGAGACGAGACGAGATGAAGCGTAAGTTCGCAGAGGACCGCGCATTTAGACGAAGCGATGCGTCAAGCAGGCATCGGAAGAAATTCCCCCTATCTTTAGGCCGCAATAAATTTTTATTACCCTTGTTGCATGCCGCCCACCCGCATGAACAAGTGTAGATGATCCACGCGTTGAACGACTCGCCTCCTCGCTGCTCTTCGCTTTGCGCCTCCTAGGTGAGCGTCTACCCATTTGTTTCAATGCTAAACACCCCAACGGAAAACGACGCGTTCCTTCCGAGCGCTTCGCTTCGTCCAAGCGCGCATCTAATATTCCTAACGGTTCGGCTCTTCGCTTCGCGCCTCCTAAGTGAGCGTCAACCCATTTGATTCAGTGCAAACCGTTCCGGCGGAAAACAACTCTTCGTCTCGTCTCGTCCAATTGAGCGTCAACCTTAACTTGTCTTCAAAAACTGTGCATATGAAAAAAGTGTAATAGGTAACAAATTTTGTGAATATAAAACAAGAGAATCAGACGATGATTAAACTTCAATTTTTTTTGCGTATAAGCACGAAAGGTTTATTATTTTTCAGTTTCAATTCTAATAAAAATAATTTCTCAATTACAGAAATCGTAGTATGTAAGAAATAATATCATATCTTGGAAGATATATGTTCCTTACATTCAGTTATTCTTATATTCATTCAAGAAATAAATACAATGGTTTTCGATTCTATTCTAGGTCTTTCCAACTGGTCCACCACCACCTCCTCCAATGAACCAATCAAGAGGAGGTATACCACCCCCACCTCCAATGAGCAACATACCACCACCTCCACCTCCCCCTTCCCAACCATTACCAACACAAAAAGTTCGAACTACCGACCAACAAGTTGTTGAACGACCAGATATGACAAAAATAATACCCGAGAATCCGATGGGCTTGTTGAGAAAAACTGGTGGTCCGAAAATAAAGAACACACTTTTAGAAGAGATGTATAGGAATCCAGAAGGAGCAGGTACTCAACAGGTAAAAGATATTACATGGGAAAAAATTATTTCTAAGTTTTCATTAATAGGTCTAGGGAACATAAAAACGAAGACCTTATGTGTAGGTTAACGTTTCGAAAGTTTATTTTTTCATCGTCGGGGCCCTTCATTAACATCAGATAAATCAGAAGCATATTTTGGTAGATATGAAATTTAAAACGAGCTCAAAAGCAACACAGAGGAAACAAATCAATACGAAAAATTACACAAACCCTACCAGTTACAAAAATACCGAAAATACAAACAATATATTCATATTGTATAAGTATATCGATCGTTATGTTGGGTATCTAGGTTATGACGATCGATATATATTCAATACGACGATATATGATATATATTCGATACTAGGTAAAAAACTTTTAGTCATACTATATTGTATAAGTATATATTTTTATGTAATAATGTAAGCATAAATGAAGGCTATTCAAGCTATAAAATTATACTCACATTTTACAGCTGTTAGTATGAGTATAATTTTATTGAAGTTTCATAGTTATTATTTCTATTGTATTTATTTATGCTTATATAATTCTGAAAAACATACAACTATTGTTTGAATTTTTAGGTATTTGTTTAACTGTTAGGATTTGTGTAATTTTTCATATGTTTCCTTTGAGTTGCTTTTGAGCTGTTTGTTGTTTCATGATTTAATCGTTTGAAATTTTAAATTTATCAAATTTGATCCTGTTTTATCTGATGTTTTTGCAGAGTCCCGATAATGAAAAATAAATTTTAGGAACGTTGGACAACACATTAGGTTAACTTTTTTGGTATGCTCCAGTACTTTGAAAACAAACTTTGATATAATAATAATAATAATAATCTTTATTTTGACCCTTAAACAGCAATACATACTGGCACCAGGGCCTACTAATTATATTATTTGATTAGAAACCAGAAAATACAACAAAAATAATATCTTTAACTTAACAAAATTACAAAAAGAAAGTCTATTCTACTTCTAGTCTCATAAAGTATTTTAAGGCATGGCAAAACTTTTTCCAATCTCTGATATTAGTTAAATCTGAAGGGGCGGAGTTAAATATATTTATGCTTCTGTAGATCGGGGAATTCTGGGTTTTATTAGTCCTTCTAAGTTCGTTTCTGAGTGTCTCTCTTTGTCTTGTTAAGTGGCTATGATATTGCAGTGTCTTATTTAATTTACTTGAGTTTTTAATTCATTATTCATTATGCCGTGTATTGATTTTATCTGTTCTAATTTTCTCAGTTTCTTAATGTCAAGAATTTTTGTTTTTTCATATACATGTTTTGTTGGAGTAGTATGCTCTATATTGAATATATTTTTAACTGCTTTATTCTATTCTTTTATTATATTGTTACTGGAACAAAAAAAATCTTCAAAAATGAAAGTTTAAATGTCGTTTGTAGGTACCAACGAACAGAAATTACAATCAACCTCCACCATCATCACCTCAACCACAACAAGTTAGATCTCCCCCACCACAACAAGTGAGGTCTCCTCCACCACAGCAAGTGAGATCCCCACAAATTGAAAACACACAATATCAACAACCAATGATGCAAAGGACTGTACCACCATCTCCTCAACAATCATGGTCTCCTCCTATAATAGAAAGAAAAGAATCACCAAGGTAAATTCAACATTTGTCAATAAAATCTTTTTAGATGATAATATTGTTTGTTTAGTACTTCATAAGAACGACTTTTGAACATCATAATAAAACAGGGGGTCTGCAGAAACTTATTGAATAATGAAGCTAGAAAATTTCTTACGTCTTGAATTCCAGATAACTCGTACAGTTCCTGTTCCTGCCATTTTAACTGTAAGAGGTAACCCGAATTGACCACCTTTATTTCAACACATAATTCGGTTTTCCGTTTCATATACAGATCGGAAAAATTGTGCCCTATCTGACCCTTTGCTTTCATACGTTTTCCTAACAATGTGTCGTGAAAAGGACTGAAAAGATTCAAACTAGCCAGGTTCATTTGATAATTTAGTTTCCCCCAAAACTACACAAAGAAGCGTGGTATTCAGAGACCTTCATTGAAAAAATCTCAATGAAGTAGGCAAGATTGAGTTTTCCTCAATAAAGTAGACAAGAGCAACAAGGTATCTTCCTTATATGAGCATTTTTCTTTACCACAGAAGGGTTCTGTGGCGTTTGTGGTCCTTTTCTCGCTAGTGTGTTTGCCTCTTTTTTCCTTTCATTCCTGAATGAGCATCAACCCAGACAGGAGCACAAACGCCACTGGCCCAGAAACCATCTGTCGTATAGGCAAATGCATTTATAAGAAACAGTTTTTGGAAAGGGAAGAAACTCTGGAGGAATCATCTGGGAATGGCAGGGTTCAAAAAATATTCGGATCTTAGTATAAAAAATAGTTATGCTTCCTGACATGGCATTGTCACCTTGGGAATCATCTGATTGAAATTGGCTTACAAAAAACTGATGATGTACGTAGAAGAAGGAAGGAAACTCCTTTTTGAAACCCTCTTAAATATTGGGGCTTGAAACTAGAGGGCTAGCGTTAGCGCATCAGTGGCGATGACAGCTCTGATGGAAGGTACAATAACTTTTAAGTCTACAATGTTATTCGAACAGAACCTGCAGTGTTTAGGCATTTTTTTAATAATATATTCTTCAGGGTCTCTAACGAAACAAATGAAACTGCTAAGTTAAATTGAAACAATACACATCACCGAATATCACCAAATATCATTAAATTTAAATTACAGGAGTACTAATCAACAGCCCAGTTTTCCTCAACAACCAGAAAGAAATGTTAATGTTGGTAGCATCTACATCCCACCAATGAACCTTCAACAAAATAAAAATGTAGTAAGTTCTCCTCCTGCTCAGCAACAAAAGGTACAAACACCAGGAACCCCTACGCTCAAAGAAGCACCAAAGCCTTGGCAACAAAAACAACAGGATAGGCAAGAAGAAGCACCACAATGGACAAGAAGAGAACCAAGCTTCTCTACAACTCCAGAAGCAGAGGTATATCTCCTGATTACGCATTGCGTTCACGCTTGTTGCAGTGTCTTTTCACTGAATGGTGGTGTTAGATACACTTATATAGCCTATTCGTTTTGAGATATTTCGTGCTTCTGAGTTACTCAAAAGCTCGAAATACGGCTTCCTATTGGCTGCGCACAAGCACTGGTACAGCTCAGGAGCTCGAAATACCGCAAAACAAATACAGTAATAGTCAAATTTGATACTGTTCAAACAATTAGTTTTTCAAAACATACGAGGGAAAAATCCAAGGGCGTTCTGGATATGAACTCATTTGAATCGATTCCAATATTTTCATTACTGTACCGGGTTTTTCTCTATAATTTGACCCCCCCTTTAACTTTGTTACTAAAGGTGATACAAAAAAATGTTTCGTATAAAAAATTCACGAAATCAACTGAGGTTTTTTGATATGGGTCCAGAAACTGAAATATATACAGGATGGCCAACATATTGATGGCAACTTCATTTTTGCAAATGGAACACTCTGTATATTTTTCCATGTTTGGCTAGCTCTTTTTCCCTGATTTCGAATATGTAACATATGTTGGTCTATTTCTTTTATTCTGAGAACCACAGAGTTTCAAATTTAAGAACCACCTGCCAAGATCTGTAATCATTTTACAAATGGCAGAGTGCGTTTACTGAAAATGCTCATTTTTGGAGTTTATAATAACGTCAATGGGAAGATATACAGGGTGAACAACATTGAATGCAACTATATTTTTCCAAATGGGACACCCTGTCCTGTATATTATTCCTTTTTTGATAGGCTATTTCCTCCTGATCTCGAATATAAATGCGTATTTGATGTGTCTCTTCAATTTTCAGAGTTTCAAAGTTTTGAAATGATGACACCGAATAAAAAAATATGTAAAATACCTACGAAATTATTTATATCCAAACAATCTACTTAAAAGTACTATTTTCGAATGAATACTCAACAATTACTTAACCAATAAAAAATGATAAACTATGGTAGTATGGTAAGAATAACATCAACTAAAGAAATTGATTAAAATGACCACCTTCATTCAAAACACATAGTTCATATACGTAGTTGTCTCAAGTTGTTTAGACATTTTTGATAGCATTATTATGGCTCTGATTCAAGTCAGAAATTAAAGCTTCAAAATTGGTTTCTTATCATTACAATATTATCATTATTCTTTGTGCGTTGACGGGATTAGTTCCGAATTATTGGTTTAATATTGGTTGATTTTATATCATTGATATTATTCTCCGTTTTCATTGATTGTCATTATTGCTGAAAAAATTTTTTCCTTCAGGAACGGCTATAAAAACGTGTCCAACGGTGTTAAATCGGGACTATTTGGTGGCCATAAAATGGGTGCGCCATTACCAATCCAAAGATCAAATTTGCCACTTGAATATTCACGAACTTCCAAAACGCTATGCCAGATGGTTATTGAAATTTAAAACTCTGTGGTGCTCAGAATAAGAAGAATAGACCAACATATAATACATATTCGAATTCAGGGGAAAAAGAGCTAACCAAATATGGAAAAATATACAAGGTGTTCCATTTGAATAAATGGAGTTGCCATCAATATGTTGGTCACCCTGTATATATTTCAGTTTCTGGACTCATATCAAAAAACCTCGGTTGATTTCGTGAAACTTTTATACGAAACATTTTTTTGTATCTCCTTCAGAAGAAAGTTAGAGGGGGGTCAAATTATAGTGAAAAACCCGGTACACCTGCCTACGTTGATAACTCAGGTGCATTGCATCAAGAATTATACAGGGTATCTCATTTGAAAATGTCCACCCTCAATAACTTAACAAAGAATCAGAATTCGTGAAAACACTCAGACAGGTCAATTTTCGATCACAGGGAGATATGATCTGAGATACAAAGTTTATTTCTTTTAGCAACCCCCTGAAGAGTGGTTGGAATCCCATCAGAAATTTGTATAGGAAAAGAACATAGGTAGCTTTGTATCACAAATATATTCATATTTCAAGTTTGTATGAACTCGCAGTTTCACTCTTTAGAACAAAAACTGCAGTATCATATAAATTTGAATCTATGCACACATTTTCGCTAAAAAACTACCCACTCTCCCTATTCAAATTCTGATGGGGTTGCAACTCACTACAGAAGTTGCTAGTAGAAACAAGCTTTGTATCCCAGATCATGACCCCTTGTCATCAAAAATCGACCTGTTTAAGTATTTTCAAGAATTCTGATTTGTTGTTGAATTATTGAGGGTGGACACTTGCAAATGAGATTTATTGAATATCCTCTGAGATATGGCGGAATTTCGGCTTATATTAAGAAGTCACATAGCAAAAAAATTTAAATTTGAAAATTGAATGTTTCAAAGGCGAATATCCATACCGGTACACTACGTCTTGAAAACGCGTTTTATTTCTTATCATCAATAAGAGAACTTTGCGTCAATTCTTCAAATTTTCAGCCAATCCTCAAAGTGCATCAAGCCATCAGCAACAACGTCCCAGGTGGCCCCAAAACAACCAAATGCCTCCTACTTTTCCGCAGCAAAGACCCCAAGAAGTCCGATCACCGATTCACCACCCAATGCAGCAAGTTCCCCCTGAGGTTTATACCCAAAGAGTTCTACAACCGCAGTTCGATCCCTCAAGTCATCCGAATGCAGTTTTCGTTACTCAGCCGATAATTCTTCAACACCCAGGGCCCAATTACGGCCCACCTGTCATAAACAGAAGAGAAAATGTTCCGATGAATCAGGAAGGTGGTATAAGAACCATTCCTATCCAGATTGAGGGTAGAGAAACTCCAAACGATAGCAGGTAACTAAATAAATAAATTTATTTTTTCCTCGATAGTTTTGTTACAGCTAGTCAATATTTTGGTATAAACCTACGTTATTCGTATCCATACTACGCTTCTATCTACCTAGGTATATCTACTACAGTGACAAAACCTATGGTGACCTTGACAATAACTACAAAGGAATCATGGGTGATCCCCAAAAGTGTGAAAAGGATAGCATGACTTCGTAAAAATCATCTCATCTCTCCTAAGAGGGCAAGTACAAGGCATAGGGATATACGGCCCAAAAGACAGGAAACCAGTGCCTTTTGAAAACCAATAACAACGCTCCGAACTGAAATTCTGGCGGTAAAGCGATGCTCCCAAGTCTGTTTGTCGAGATGGCACTAAGGCAACTGAAGACTATTTATTGTGAATCAAGGGCCATTAGGAGCTGTGAACAATCCTTTACAACACTGGAAAAGTACAAGAAGCTAGTTCCAGTTTGGTTTTCTGCCTACCAGAACATTCAGAGACTTGAGAAAGCTGATGCCCTTGCAGAAAAAGGAACAAACATTTCTTTTGTCAGTCCCGTACCCTGGTGTTATGTTTGATCGGTACTGATTATGGCGGAGGTCGATGATTGGAAAAAAGAGAGAAACACTCTTTCTGGATTAACATACCAGGTAAAAGACAAGCAGATAGACTGATTGCACCCTCAAAAAAAGGCTCCACAAGTTCTATCGTTGTCATAAAACGAATTAAGGCTGCTTGCTGGGCTTCTCTTAGTCCACTATTCGTGAAATATCACCTGCACAAGTTCGGTAAGGAAAACCCCGATATCTGTAGTTTGTGTGGATCGGCCACAGAATCCAAGGAGCACATATTATGCCAATGTACAATGTATTGGCGCACACCAGACTTCTTCTACTGCTTCTATTGACGACAGCCGACCTATCTCAGTTTATCAAAATATTTTTCACGAATATGTTCATTCATTAAAGACCAAAAGAGGATGAAAAAAGGTTTTCTCGAGCAAGATTATTCCAAACCTGCTCAATGAAATTAACCTCAAGTATCTGATCAGTTCATTCCTTGAGTGTTGCCTTTTGCAGAATATACTGCAATCTTGTCTCCCGAAGTAGCGGCTATATCTACATGACAGATTTAAATTCATGTGTAGCATTCCGAGAGCCTTCACTTCACCATCTGAAATATTGCTCCGGGTATTATACCGCAATAGCGCCATCTCTGAGGATTCTTACCAACAACCTCCCCGTACTGTATGAACCTCCTCAATAGTCATTCAGACCATGGTAGACCTTTCATCAATGACTTGAAATCGCCTGTTCAAGTCGAACGAGAGGGTGTAATAATAAAAGGATTAACACAAATTTCGTGATGATGGGATGAAACACTTGTTTATAGATGATCTGAATGATATTATCCTTGTAGATTCCTTGAACGTTGGCGAGACTAGCTCCGAAGTATTGGTTTGATATTGGTTAATATTAATCGATTGATATTATTATCTCTTCATAGTCGATATTGTCTCTTGCCAAATCTGCGTTTAATTATTACTAATGTTAATTGAAAAAACAATAATTATATTCGACGTAATCAACTCTCATGGATTTATGAAAAAATAAAGACATTTTACAATTAAAAACTTGAACATTCTTCTAGAAATTTGAACCGTCAACAAAGTTGGTCCAGCAACCCTTCTCAGTCAGGATCATTCAGGGTGATCCAGAAAATTACCGGAACCGATGGGGATGAGGAAGACTACAACGGAGCTACTGAACACTCAGCAAGGTATCCTCAACAATTTCCTGCTGAGCAAATGAGGAAAATGCAGCTCAACGAGACAGATCAACAGCTGCTGAATAGATTCAAGCAAGGTAAATATCGCAGGAAACTTTATCAGGCATTATTAAAGTTGATTTTTACCTAGCTGAAAACATGCAGAATCGAATAGAACAGAGGCAAATGCTTAAGCCAAATTTGCTCGTAGAAATGTATTTTGATGAGGAAAATCCACGGTATAGAGGAGGACATATTCCTTCGAGAGTTTTCAGGATTCTAGATCAGAGTGGTATATATTTTTTTAATTTTTGGTGGTGGGATTTTGGTCAGGTGATGGTTTACTGATATTACTCAGATGCAGTAAAATGATATGGAAGTGTTTTAATTTTTTGAAATCATTCGCATACAATTTTTTTCGTTTTTTTTCTGTTTTTCTATTTCGAATGTTCTTCCCAGCAGAAAAATATATGCATTCGACTGTTTGGTTGGAATCTTATCATCCTTGATATATCTCCCATGATGAATCCTAGATGAGTGAATATCAAGTAGATACAGAAATGTTTCCTAACAATCGAGAACTATCCTTTGCTAAAATCGAAGTCTTATTGCTGTTCTTCTAAAAAGTTTTAGGGTAGCCAAATGTTAACCTGAATTGATCATTCGAATCCAGAGTTTTACTTACTCTTGATAACTTAGTAAAATCAACTTATTTTCCCTCTAGAACCTTCCTGAAATAGACCTAGACTCGCTGAATAAAAGGAATCTGACTGAAAAGCATTATGGCAAAATATTCAATACTCCAAAATATTTCCCTTGATCTTCAAGATTAAGACATCGATAATTGTTCTTCAACACCATAGTTTAAAGAGGGGTAACAGTTCACTGCGACCTTAAGGTCTATTGTGCCCCCTTACAGAGCTGTTCTGGCCAAACCCTTCACAGCTCGCCTTCCAGTCCCAGAGATCTAATGAAATCTAATAACTGTAAAGGCTTCAACGAGGCTAGTTCCTCACTCTTACAAGTTTCTCGTCAGTGTCCGATAATTCCATCCTCAACAGGTGCTTCCTGAGGCGATAATGTCCTGTAAGAAAGCCAGTGAGGAGGTGTAATTGCTTCTTACTAAGATCCAGATATCTTTTGGATCCCACTGTGTCGAAGTTCCAAAGGAACTCAGTGGAATGATCCATCCCTGGGAGATGCCGCCAGAGTTTTTCCCTCTCAGCCTTCTTCTTCTCCAGAAACTCCTTCTTTTAGGTACATTTACATATATCAATGAGTGACATTCGTGCGCCCCCTCTGGCAAGTGTATTGGCCTCTTCGTTTCCTTTGATTCCCGAGTGGCCGGAAACCCAGATTAAAAAGACCTTATTTTTCTTGCCTACCTCATTGAGTTTGTTCTGGCACTCCCAGATCAATTTAGAGTCGATGACGTAGGAGCTCAGTGCTTTAATAGCAGCTTGACTATCTGAGTGTATGGCTATATCACACTTCTGATAGTTTCTTTCTAGATTTATATCTAGACATCTTTCAATAGCTAAGATTTCCGCTTGAAAGACGCTCATACAGGAGCCTAGCGAGAGTGCACAATTGGTACTTGGCCCGTATATCCCAGCGCCTGTTCCTGTAGAGGTCTTGGAACCATCTGTATTCCATTTTACGGTATTTTCTTTGAGATTATAGTCTGTGTATTTCCAATCATCTCTTTTACTTAGCAATGTCATGAAGTTTTTCAACACCATACATGAATGTTATATTCTCAACTAGCTCACTTATCCACATTATTAACTCATAGAGCATTAGGAAATGTACTGTTCATGATGCGTTTATTCATTCGTATCTACTCTTGAAACTTAATCTAGAATCTCTTTTTCCATATTGTCCTTCTAGATTCTAGAGTTACCAGGAATCACCAGGAACATTTATCGATTTGTCAGCTTTTTACATGTGCAATCATTCATCAATGGCTGTTCAACCAGATCCTTGTACATGCATCATTTGAGATCGTTCATAAACCAGCCTAGAGTCTATAGGTCAAAAATTAGTACTGTCAATTTTTTCCGATTTTTGATTCATCATAAAATTCTTCATAAATCATTTCATCTGGTCTGAAACCAATCTGAATATGTTTGAATTGGACATTCTTCAGATGTGGACTCAGAAAAATATCTACACGGTGAATCTACTGAACCACGTTACAAAGGGGCAACTATTCCTTCCAAGGCTTTTAGGCTACTGCAAAATATGACTGATGAACCAAATCAGAACTCAAAAAATGGTACCTACTTAGTGTGCTGCATGACATACTTTTGATTATGTTAACTAAACAAATAATCTAAACTAAAAAATAGAACTTGGAGTTATCGAACAGATTTGTATGAAATGATTGAAATGAATTTGATAAACATCCATATCTATCTGTTTTATCCTAATTACAAAGGGTTTTCAATTCAGGGTCCCACAAAAAGAGGTATGATCAAATTTCAAGTTTCATCTATTGAATTTGTGAGAGGGCTACAATACGAGGTCGTTAAATGTTAAAAAACCTCCTTATCAAGTTAGGTTAGGCTAGCCAGGTAATCAGTACGGTACCACAAAAAGAATTGACACGTCAGAACTGATGCAAGAACAGTAGGTCCTAGCAATAAGTACGTACAAAATCTGCAGAGCACTATCCTCTAATACTGAAATATAAAAGAAAACCCACCTTTATATGGATGTTTATGCTAATTACCTTATTGTCAATATAAAAGTATTCAAATGATATGTTTAGCAGTTTGATATCATTCGTAAAATGTCAAAACTCCAGTGCTATTACTTATTGAATTCACATTCCATTTAACACAACCCTTCACGACTCAATACACATCTGCTTATACAAAGATAACATATGATAGAATAACGCATATATTTTTTTAATCATTCGTATTTTGTTCTTTTCCAGTTCCAAATACTGAAGCTCATAATAAACCCCAAGTGAGGAATATTCCTATTCAAATTGAAGGTTAGTAAATAAGCATATACCCACATCAAACAATATAATATATCCAGAAATCTTTTGGCTTTAACAATTTGGAGGAATTTTTTTGTCTACACTATTACAATCTATAAGATGATTGAATAAAACCCATCTCAAAATACACCAAGAAAATAATCATTTTCCTGAAAAATAACCTTCTCTCACATTATTGGGAGATTAAATTTCGTGTGTTTTAGGAAATGGTGCCCCAAAAGCTACGAATTACGTACCCCCGAGTCAGCAAGTGCCAGCAGAGGAACCAAAAAAATATATAGGAAGTTCAATTCCTTCTAGATCTTTCAGGATGCTGCAAGCCATGACTGCACCTGATTCTTGCGGTTAGTTGATGTCCTTTCTTCATGGTTCATTAAATTCTCTCAACTCAGTTTCCTGCTTTAACATTATCATTATTGTAACGAAGTCTTTCCTTTTTTTATTATGTTCGAAATTATCATCGAAATTCGTTTCAAAGTTTGGTACATGAAGAAAAGCATAACTTATTCAAACATATCATGTATTTTATATTGAAGATACAGATATTCAGTTTCTTCGCTGAATTTGGAGGAATCCAGGTTTACTACTACAAGCAAATAGTCATCTACGATAAAAAGTACCAAAGACAAAAAAGGTTTCAACATGTTTCGTTTTATTTCTAGCCAATGTCAAAGAAGCTAACGAAACGAACGAAAACTACGACTTTCCATATCAAGGAAACAATTGGGGTTTTCCCCCTGCTTATCCCATGTATAATGCCCCACCCTTTTGGCCTCCATATTATTCTCCTGTCCCTTACAAAATTCCATCTACTGAACATAGTAACTCAGATCCGGAATTGAACAGAGCCAGTGCTAACAAAACACCTCAACCCTTTTTCGGTTATCCTCCATTCACACCAACCAAAGAGTTGGAACAGAGGTCAGTTTCTAGGGCACCATCTTCTTTTTCGCGTTGCTCTTCAAGTACCGAACTCGAAAATATTAACTGGAGGCAAACACCTATACCATATCCGATGTATCCAAGTCCCACAACACCAGTTCCAGGTAGAAGAACCCCAAAAAAAAATATGACAGACTCAGACAACGATTCAAAGACATGCACTCCTGTTCCATTTTGGTACGGTTATCCACCTCCAGATAATCAAGATAAACCTGAAAACGCATCACAAGAGGGCAATTACAATTATTATCCTCCTTATCCACCATACTATGACCCATACTATTATCCATATTATTATTACGGGTATCCCCCAATGTTCTCCCCACTTCCGTTCATAAGACCTGGAAGTGATCCAGAAGACCTTAACGGTTACTCATCAATGGACGAAATGTCGTATTACAACCAAAAAACTAAGAAACCTAATACAGAACTACCACAGTCAAACCCAGATGCAACAAATACCTCACCAGAAATCGTAGTTACTCCTACCCCTGAAAACGATTCAGAGGTCCAAAAGGAACAATCAAGTTCAGAATCTGATACAGATACTGAAACAAATGATGTAGACCAGGGACCTGTTTCTGGTAAACTAAAAACTATTAGATCTGTTCCAGACATAAACATTCACCAGAAATCGGATGACGAATCAGAACTTTCTGAAGCTGACGATGAGTCAGATGTTTCTTCAAATTCAAGCGTTTACGAAGATGAAAGAGAAGAAGAAGAAACTGTGCCTCATCAATTGAGCGTTATTTTTGAAGTTAGTGAAGTAACAGATACACCTAGACTCGCAAGAGAAAGTAGTGTGTTCAGTGATTGTACAACTATCGAAGGCATGAGAAGTGACGATGAAGACTGTGAAGATCCCATGAGTAAGCAGTGGATTTCTGATAATCTTATGGAAATCGCTTCTAGAATCCAGAATAGAATTGATGCTAGAATTGAACTGGATGATTCAGAAGTATTTGCCAGTTCACAGTAAAGACACCATCACCGAAAAGAGAAATAATCACAAAAGTAGATGACATAAAAGATCAGCATCAAACGGACATCGAAAATCCTAATATAGATGAAGATTTTAGAAGAAATTGAAGATGAATGTGATAATCCAAAAGAAACTCACTTCCATGAGACAGAAGAAGAAAAGGAAGTAAAAACTTATGATCGTTCTCAAAGTCAAGAAAGCATCCAGGAACAATCAAATTGCAAAAAAGATACTCATGAAAAACCAAGCGAAGAAACCTCCAAACATTCTGAGGAACAGCAACCCAATAATACAGATATTATAGAAACTCCTTCGAAAGAATCATCAGACAGCGAAGATTGGTGGGGAGTTATAGGAAAAAACGAGGACGATTTCCCAAGAAAAAAATCCAACACATATTATAAAGATTCTGATACTGATCAAGCCGATACCGAACAAGAGAATTTTGTTCCTGCTGAGGAAACATGTAGTGTTATTGAAACTCAAAGTACCGAGCAACACATCGAAATTCCCACAGCAATTTCTGATGACGTAGTACATGAACAAACCCACGAAAAAGAAGATAATATTGCCGAAACAGTAACTCCTCCAGAAGATCTGAATAACTCTGGAGTTGATGAAGTATTTTACTCAGGTGAAATAAATGAAACAACGATTCCTGTACTAGAAATAACTTCTGCTCACTCTAGCCATAGTAGTGCAAGCTCGAGGAAAATATCTAGTGAGGAATCTGATTCTTCTGATTCTGAAGACAGCGATTCAAGCGAAGATGAAAGGGAGCCATTGGAGGAAAATAAGCATGACGTTAACAACAACGAGCAAAACGAGGAGGAAGAAGAAACGATAGTCATACCGTCGATAAAAGACAGAATAAAGGCGTTACAGGAATGCATTACAGTGAAGAAAAAAT
Source organism: Propylea japonica (assembly GCA_013421045.1). Classification (NCBI taxonomy): domain Eukaryota; kingdom Metazoa; phylum Arthropoda; class Insecta; order Coleoptera; family Coccinellidae; genus Propylea; species Propylea japonica. Next base: position 32,902,047 of record CM024247.1, read on the forward strand.
CTCATAAAATCGAGGAAGAGATAAGAATTAGCGTAAAGAGTCAAGTTGAGTCTATTGATAGCGGAGAGGTGAATAAAAGTAAGCCAATATCTGCAAAGAGCAGCGTGAAATCCTTCGATGAAATATCCGAAGAAGATTCTGGAGTAACGGATTTGAGCAAGCAATACTCAGATAACGAGGAATTTCCAGAATTGAGAAAAATGAGTAAATATCAAAGAGCATCTACACATTCGCGATTATACCAACTGCTACAAGAAGAATGTGAAAATGAAGAAGAAGAAGAAGAAACCGACTTGGAGAGTAGAAAAAATCAACTGACCTTACCTTTGAATTCGGATGTGAACGATAAGTTAGCCGAGGAATTAGTCCACAGCATGTTGAAGCAGAGAAAAGGTCAGATTTTCAGGAATATGTCTGTGGATAAACTACACGCAGCTGCCAAAAAAGTTCTACAAGAAGATGTTGACAACTGTGATACTCCATCGGAAGGCTTCAGCGATTATCTATCACCTTTAAGAAACGACACAGGCAATTCCACACCTCAAGAATTCTACGGACACTACAACGAATACATGCAGTATTACGATTCATGGGCACAAGCTGCAGCTCTACAAGAAAACGAAATAATTCAATCGAATACTTTTAGGATGGTACAAGATCTCGGACAAAAGACCAACTGTTATCCCACCACTCTAGCCAAATGCCCTCGTGTTTTAAGTGGCAAAAATGTTCATTCCGATCTGAAAAAACTAGTAGAGAGTCCAGAAGAATCTTTTACCAACATACCCGATCCCAAATCTTGACCAAAACCCACAACGGAAGGTGGAATTTTATTTGATTTCCTATTGGTGGATCCACGATTTCAATGAGGTATCCAAAAAATCGGTTTTTTAGATCGATCGTGTTTGACGATCGTCGTTTTTGCAAGTAACTGAGCTTGGCATTTTTGAATACGATGAAACGGTTTTCAACAAGTGTCTGAGGAATTAATGTTTGGTCATTAATTATCAAATATGAAATTTTAATCTCTTTTTCAATTTTTGTTTCATCTTATATTCGACTCACAGACATTATTTTTGTCATAAGAGTTAGGGTTTGTTGGATCATTATTATTTTTGGTAACATTAGCTGCTAAAAACTAGTGCTAGTGAAGTAATTCCTAAATAACTAGCTAGATATAAAGATAATTTCTTCAAATATCACAGTAGAAATTTGAATACCTCAATGCAGGTTAGATACTTGAAAAGGGGAAGCTACTATTGTCCGATATGAATTGTACTAGACCAATAAGAAAAAGCTATTCTCTGCATAATTGATATATCAGTAACTTCATTCCATTGTGATTAAGGCTGATTCTATAATTTTAATTCTTTTAATCTTCTATAGTTTTCTGGAAATATGGTGTTCCGTAATAGATTAATCTAACAATGTTCGGATAATTTGATTAACAGTAACAATTACAAGTTAAGATATGGCTGAAAATGTAATACTCCACTTGTATCAGATAGCGTAGGGTAATGTAAACATCTAATAGCCCACACATTTTTCTTTATTAGGTAGGTACATAAGAAATTTAAGAATGTTTCACTTCACATTTTTTTGGGGTATTGACTGGGGTACTTTAACTGATTGGTTATTTGGACCTTTTATTTAGATATAATTCTCTTCTACGAAACAATGAATAAAGGAGAAAAAACAAATAGCGTGGGAAGAAGCAAAGTAGATGAAAGACACTTATTTCAAATGCTATTTGAAACGGAAGAAAATAGAATGGCGAAAAGAATAAAATGAGCGCACAAAGCTACAAATACCTGCCATAATAAGCGTGTTTTTGAATGCTTAAAATCATTCCGAATACTTCTTGGATTTATTTGGAGACAGGTCTCAATGGTCTTATGTCTTGTAAACTTTTGTTAGCAAGTGGTTTTTCTCACCAAAATAAAAGGTCTTTAAATTTATGTATAATATGAAAATGACCTTCAGAATATCCCAAAAATAAAAAACCAGTGTCTTCAAATTTTTTTCTCGATTCAGGTATAGATTTTTTTATTATTATGCGAGTGCTTTTTCTTGAAATTGGTTCAGGACTCGTTTTTTTAAACGTCATAAAAATCATTTTTTCAATTTCATCTATTTTCAATTTATTTAACCTGCAGTGGGAATTATCATTAGACTATACAAGGTGTCCCGGAAAATGTGGGAAATCTCTCGGATTAAGATAGAACAAAAAAATAAGATGACAAGTTCCTATAAGCGCCCTCCCTACGAAGATACGACCTCCTGAATGACGCCACTGGAAATTCATTTTAGTGGAATAAATTTTAATAACTTACTTCTTTCATTATTTTTTTTCGAAAACGGTTCATTTTATAGACACTGAACAAGAGTACCTTTTCTTTAGCTTAATGTTCGAGGTATCCATCTTTGTTTTTTTAGCACCTTATCATACAAGGTGTTAAAAATGTAAGCATTAAAATGTACAACGCAGCCCGCCCCTGGTAAACTGAACAAGCTAATTGAAATTTGAGTGCGGTGATTTAAGAGGTCCTTAATACTATTGATCATATCCAATTTTCAGCATATTATATCGAATAGTTTGAAGCTTGTTTCACTAAAATAGATTTCCAGTGGCGTCATTTAGAAGGTCGTATCTTCGTAGGTAGGGCCTCTAGAAAAATAAATTATGAGAACTAGTCATCTTCATTTTTCATGTTCTATCTGAATCCGAGAGATTTTCCACATTTTCCGGGACATCTGTATACTTAGTCTAAGGAATTATTATCCCATTTCAAATTGATCTGATTAAGTAGGAAAGGTGAATTTTTTAACTTTTGATTCTCTACCATCGTTCCAAAAACCTTATCGATTTCAGTTCGACACATCGTAATGGCTATTTTCAGTATATCAAAATATAAGTGACAAAATTGAGCGTATTCACTATAAATTTCAAGCAATAAATTTTTAATCGAATATTGAATAGGTGATTTCTATATTCAATAGGTGTTTTTGGATACTTACTCGGGTTAACTCAAAGATATTCTACAATCTTTGGGTTAACTTGATACCAAACCTTCGCGTTTGTTTACCAAACCCCAACATCCAACCCATGTTCGGAAAGTACGATGCTATTAACTCGATCACTAACTCAGGTTGATCTATCGTAACCCTACACGAGATCACGGTCGTAGAGTCACCGCATGCGCACTGCAATTCAATTTTGTATTTCAAAAAGGCGGGAATAAGTCTTCTTCTCTTTCATTAGGATTTTCATATATTCTATTCCTAAAAATAATGGAAAACAAACAAAACTTGGTTCAGTGTAAAATGTGCGATTCCACGAGCCGAGAAAATAATTTGAGACAACTTCTTTATAACTTTGTATGCAGATCCTTATCCTTCTGCGGTAAAGATAAAGCCTTCTTTACTTCTTCAACATAGGTACTCAAAGATAATATTAAACATGCGAGGGCACACCAGAAATTATAAGTAAGATTTCACAGAAGCCAATAAATTCAGGAAAAGCTAGAGACAATCCGAAAATAGACTGGAACTGAAAAAATAAATTCATAAAAGCAAGTTTCCGAAAACGCTAATGAAATGAATGCTAACGCGTACGTCACAGTCACCTGTTAAATCTGATCGTTTGAATTCGCCAGCTTGTTCCGGTGATTTCAATGAATTCAAGTTTTTTCTATGAAGCAAAAAACGGACGCTATGATTTTCTGAGGGTCCATTATTTCTTAGATGATTTTTCCTGTAAATCACTGGAAATGCCCATTAAACGAAGTTGTCACTTTGGCTTCTATTCATTGAGATGGACTCAAAAACATGTTTATAGGTAGACTTGGTTCTGAGTTACCAAAGTGTAATGTTTACTACTGATGGTCTGGAATTTTTTATTTGAAAAACAAATCTATTTTTTTCGAGACACTTGTTGCAAATCGGATTTCGTCATTGTAGAAATCTCAAATGGTAAACTCCACCTTTCTCAGTTCATTCATTTCCCAACTGACTTAGTCACTATAACGCATTCTTAATATAACTGTTAAGACTTTAATCCATTTGTTGTGTCATTGATTAACATTAACATTGTTTAAACATAGTGACTTAACTCAATAAACAATATTAATCGAAGGTGTAGTTTGCTTATGAGATCGATTTGAGGTACCTTTGAGTTTTAGTGACACTAATATTTTCTGTAGAGCACTTCTCTTTTTCCACATTTAAATAAGTGTTTCATCTATGCATGTTTGTTTCATTTTTATTGCCATGTTCAATTATATTTACGACATCTTACGTGATTTGCACAAACTCAACCTATGTATTGCCTGATTCCGTTATATAGGGTGGGGCAGAGAATCTTGAAGATTTAATTTAATTACAAAAAATTGACAGATAGGGTAAGAGGTTCAGTTGTTGACACCCTGATAGTGATTGACACTGTGCACATACATACCGATGTAATAAACTATTGGTGCTATCTAAAGTTTTTTCATCTGTCTCTACCTATTTCAGAATGTTTTATTTCTATTTGAGTCCTCAGGTTATCATTCTGAAAACGGCATCAATAGATATTTGGCGCGAGATTTTGCATTAGTGTCAATAAGTGTATAAGTGAGAGTTTTCTTGAGGATAGCTACTGCATACAATGGCGTATATTTTCCGATTTTGTTCTGTTTCGTATTGGTTAGAAGTTTTTTATTGAATGGAAGGTTCCAAGGAATATTTAATTGATGTAAGTAAACCCTTCAATGAGATTTATATATTAAGGTCGAAACCTATGTCAATAATATAACATCGAACAGTGATTGACATAGACTTTAATTACATAGACTTTATATAAATTATTGATGGGTTTACTTACATCAATTAAATATTCCTTGAAACCTTCCATTCAATAGAAAACTTCTAACGAATATAAAACAGAACAAAATCGGAAAATATAAGCAATTATGTGCAGTCGCTCGTCAGAAATAATCGAGATCGTAAATATGCAAAGTTTGTTATTTCGTCCGGGGGCGGGAAATTCGAAGAAAAAAATTAAATTCGACCGATTCGAAGATATTTAACCGATCACTCGAACGTAAAAAATCAACTTTGCACGTAAATAACGATCAAACTACGCAATCACGTACACTCGTTCGAAAAAATCGGGTTTTCACGCGGAATTTTTTTCGTCCGAATCAGGTAAATTCGAAAAAAAAAGAAATTCTATCGGTTCGACCATCTTTAATCGATCACCGAAACGCCTCTATAATTTTCCAAAATCATCCGTCATCCTTAAAAAAAAACGGCGATTTTCTATAAGGTCCATGTAGAGCTCACATTCACATATTAGGTACATTTAATGACACTACTTCAAAGATCTCGCTTCAGATATCTAATGATTGCCTTTTCAGAATGATAACTCGAGGAAATTGAACTTGACCCAAATAGGAATAAATAAACATTATGAAATATGTTGAGACAGATTAAAAAACCTTAGATAGCACCAATAGTTTATTATATCATCATAAGATCACTAATATTTTCTGTTACTTCTCTGTTTATATGAAATAAAATCGTCTAAACCTTCTTATTTCTCTACTATTTTTAGTATGAATGTCTCATTGACCTATATAATGAAAATGAGTGACAGATGACTAACATACTGGGTGTTAATTACTATCAAAGTATGTCAATGACTATCAAATATGTAACTTCGACGAAATTTGGGTCTCCTCGAATATTCAAAAGATAGTGTATATGTAACTGTCACTAATAAATACAAATATCGTATTGAGTCATGTAATGGTCGAATAGAAGGATTAACAAAATATTCCCTTTCATAGGAAGATTTTCTACATACCTACCTATACTCCGTTCACGAAAGGTTGAGCACATAATAGGCGTTTCTTTATTTATCTGAAGTTGGCAGTATGTGCTGTCATAACGTCAATGTTGCCGAATGTACCCGGTCTCGTCCGACGAGCTTGCGAGTTATCAGACAGCTCTATGCAATATTGACAACATTGCGTATCAATCTGACAAGAAAATAAACATCATAACCTAAAATTTTAATATACACAGTGGAATATGTCAAATTATCATGGCCAACCGACGGCTCAACCTTTCGTGAACGGACTATATATACTTACACATAATATGTGTTAACACTTTGAATCATCTATTTAACTTTGTTCGATGTATGAGTTGTTTTCTTTTCTGCAATTTTTGAAATCCTGGATTTTTACTATTGTTTAATTAAGCCATTGTTTTTTCATAGGCACAGCTTAGTGATTTTTGTCATAAACAAGCACTTTCTCTAAAATTCATCGAGTGAATAATTTATCTAAACTTAGTTTCTTTCTAGGACCAGGTCATTCTGATTTTTGAGGACAAACAGAAGAAATCCCAACATTAGCGAAGTTTTGATGTGGAAATGATCGCTATGTATTTTTAAGCCTGAAGAATTTTTTGAGTAACTTGTTGTGCGAGCTTGTTCATTCGAAGGCATTTTTCTAGCATAATTGTAACACTAAAGTTTGAGTAAATGTTGAATTAATCAAAGCAAGGAATGTGTGTACTGAGACAATATTGACAACTTTTATTGGCATAGTTTTGTATATTTTGATTATTTTTCGCTTGTGTTGATTTTCAAGATATTATATAATTGTTATCAACCTGAGGATGATATACATGTATTTTCAATAAATTCGTTGAAACTGTTGATATTTATTAGTTAAAATCAAATATACAGCTTTTAAAACATTCACTCGGAAACAAAGGATTTGGCGTACAAATCTCCAAATCGTTCTGATTCCAATGGAACAGTGGAAGAATCAAAACATGAGTGCGATGCCATATGAAATAATAATCTGGTCAACGCGAACTGCCGCTGGCAAGTGGTAGTGGAGAATCAAATATAAGATAATAATAGATAAGTGGAGAATGGAGATCTGTCGGGTCTCTCGATCTGCGAACGCTGAGGAATCATATTGTATGTTCTGTGCACGATACACTCACACCGGTATGCCAGATTCGGAGTCTAAACTCGTCCGGCGCGCTCATCTACGTCATTGAGGAGCAGAGATAAAAGTGGAGTTATATTATTATTGTTAAAATACCTGCATTCGTGCCTAATTGCGCAGTTTTTGGCTGTAAGAATTACAGAAGAGTTAAAAGGCAACCAAAAAAAACTACTTTTGCTTTCCGAATCCGGAAGTATCCCGTCAGTACTTCATTATCTGAGGAAAAAATATTTTCAGAGTGTTAAAAGATAACACGGTTGAAAAACTGAAAAATGACATTCAGATTCCATTCGATGTTATTCTTTGCTCGAGCACAATCCGTACTAACTTAAGCCAGGGGTATAAATAAGAAGATCTGTTTCCAGAATATAAAGAAAAAGGTGGACGAAAAAACTTTTCAAATTCACGAATTATAAGTGAAATTCATTGAAATTTCCCTAAAAATGATAAAAATATTTTCATTTATTCGAAGTTTTTTAATGAACCTTCAATAATTTATTCTGTATTAACAAATTAATACTTTTCACTTACATCCATATTTATACAATTTCATTGATATATTTTAGAATCAACAAAGACATCGGAGAAATTTCATTCGAAATTGTTAGTTAATTGCATTTTCAATGAAATTTGCGATTACTTGCATTATTCCAATCATTCCCTCGAGTTCAAACGCTTCCATCCCGCAAATGCAATGGAAATGCTCCGCAGTGACGTCACATCTCGATGCGCGTCGGCATACCGGTGTAAGTGTATCGTGGTTCTGTGGAAATCAATCGCAATCCAAACGTGATTTGCGTTAGATCATATCGGTTTGAAAACTAATTACGTTCAGTATACAAGAAAAATTAGAATGATAAAATGGTATTTTGGTGATCAATCAATTCAGGAGTCAATAAATTCATTCATTGTTGCCTTTGAAAATCGAGACATATATGTGGATGTTTACAACAATGTAGTCGAATTGCCGAACAAGTCAATATGAGTGATAGAACTGGCAAGATAATGCTACATACAGAAAAAAATAGTGATATATCTGTAATCTATTCAATTTAGTACTATTCGTATTCCTTTTTACAATTATTGTTTAATTTCGTGGGATCGGAACAGGTTGGAAATAAGACACTATGTTGGAAATAAGACACTATATCATTCCTTTGAGCGACGTTTCGCAACTAATTGTTGCTTTTTCAAGCTCTTGGAAGCAGCTAATATCCTGACAATTCCCTCATAAATTTAAAATTTTGAAATGTTGATGTTTAATTACCGTAAAACGGGGATACTTTGTGACAGTTTTTGAGGTTTTGACATATTTTTAAACACTTCTTGAGCAAATAAAGGTGAAAAGAATACACAGTAAATATCTGTCCTTTCGGTACACAGTGAGAATATAATATTGTTGAAAAAATTATTTTGATATAGTCTTTTTCGAATGTGAAATTGTCACAATTTACCCCGTGCTTCGGGGTAACATTGTGACAAAGCATTATTCGAATCAGTACAAATAATACCCCGCCTTTTGAGTATAAAATTATAAAAAATTTAAAAAAAAGTATGTGCTCATATTTTTGGATGAAAAAAAACAGGAATTAACTTCAACTTTCATTGAAAACAAAAAAATATTCTGAACAAGAACGAAAAACATGTAATGGGCTCAAATAAGAATTAATATTAAGATTGAATGAGAGTAGGCATAAAACTACACACACACAAATTTTACAAACTGCAAAATTTTCCTGGGATTACAAAATTTCTAAGTGATCAGGCAAGCCTTGTAATGAAAATTTTTCCCTTTGTTTCTCTTTTCCTTCAAAATTTGTTTTAGTTGCCAGTAGTCAATCACGCAAAATCCTCAACTTGTGGAAAAATGGAATTCTTTATCATTCGTTGCTCTTAAAAGCTTTTACTGCTTTTAAATTTTCTGCAGCCTTTTTTTAAATATCTTGTACCAGCTTTTCAGCAACATGGGATTTCTGTAAGCTCTTGCTCCCAAGCGTCTCTTTATAATATGTTTGAGGCATTCTGGCAAAATTTTGGTCGCATTCTACAAGCAAAAAATTTAAAAAAAAAATCATATGCAATTATTTGGAAAACGTGTGACATGTCACAATGTTACCCCATGTTGCGAACTTTTTTTGTTTTTTTCGAAAAAAAGATATTAAAATCAATGATTCTTGACTATAATTTCGAATATAATATGATAACTACAGGAGCAAATGAATCTACTTACGATTTTAATTGAAAACTTTTCAGATTTGGCTGTGCAGACGAAAGTTTCCGGCTTTTGGAAAAATCGGCAGAATCGGTATGCTTTTCTCATGGCAATCTACAAGTTACTAGAGAGGTTTACCGCTCTTATGAAGATATATTTTATTGGGCTAAGATATGTGCTGTCGCCCGGCGACAGAAAAAATGCTCTATGCGCGGGAAACTTGGAAAATATTGGGCAGTTTGTTTCGATTTGCGTATTGTCACAAAGTTACCCACTAGTCACAAAGTATCCCCAATTTACGGTAATCCAAAACTTGAAAGGTTGACAGATGTAAAAAACATTTAAAGAGCTTGAAAAAGCAACAATAAGTTGGGAAACATCGTTCAAAAGAATGATATAGTGTCTTATTTCCAACCTATTCCGAACCCACGAAATTATTAAACAATAATCTGTAATTTATATTCCATATTTTATATTAATTATAGACAATTGAATAATCCGAAATGTTTTCATCAATAAATACCAGGACGTAACGTCTTAGTGTGAACACTTTCGCCGCTTTCATATGGTGTAATTTTTTTGGGTGGTTCTTCATTCACTGAGAGTATTTTTAGTCCAGAAAAATGCTTTTTTCAAGTTTGTACGGGGAGTTCAATGAAAATACCTTGTACATTGTAAAAATAACCAAAATCTTCAAGATTTTTCATTTGTGTTCTTTATACACTGTTGTAGAGGCTTTCAAGACATTTCAAATGAAGTATCACTCAGCCTCTACCACCTATTCTATTTTGAGGGCTTGAAGTCAAAAGATGCCTCCCAAAAATTTTACGTGTTTTTGGAAATGTTTCTAATCACACGGCCAAAAAATAAAGAATGGAAAAAAACATCTTCACTGAATAAATAATCAATATGTTTATTCATTATACTATTTAAGTCAATTATAGTACTATATACAAATTTCATAATATACAGATTGACGCATGATTAACCTAAAATTTCGATAAAGTGGCACAATCAATGCATTATTTCCCCAAACCCACAAACGTTCATCCACTAACTCGTCGTCAGCTAATCGTGGAGAGATGGCTCTGGGACTGAGGTGAGAGGCAGGAGATTTAACAATGTGCACGCTCACAGAGGGCGATGCTGGATAGGAACTGTAACCATTTTACTGATATCGCCCCCTTTGCTGAAATCCAACAACATATCGCAGTCAGCATGTTGCCAACTTTCTAGTATCTCTCTTGTCCCGAGGGGCACCTGGCGCTGCAAATTTGCCAAGTCCATCGCTGTTTTCATCGAAAGACTTAAGGGTTGATCCGTGGTTGCGACTAGAAATCGAAAACGTTTTCCTACTTTCAGCAAAAGGAATAAACTGTCTTGGTAAACATATAAGAGAAAAGAGCAGAAATACAGATTGCCAGGTATCATCAACCCTGTAAGTTTTACATGAATCACTTGGTAAGTCGTGTTTTAGTGTCGTATAAAAAACTGCAACGTAACATCTGTAGATAGCCATCCACAAAAGTGCACCTGGCATCATGCTCTTTAAACAGATTTTCAGCCCCTTTTCTTGTAATTTTGCTTTTTTGGTACGTGAAAACCCATCGAAAAGGCACAAATTTCTACAGATGAAGAGCCTGGGGACAAAGTTGCGCTTCCATCCTAGAAAAAAAATGTAAGGACTGATTTGGTAGCTCTTTGAAAGCATCATTTAATGAATAATTAGTAACGAAAATGGAACCATGATTGAATGACCGGACTCACCAAGTTACTAGAGTACTTTCTCCAAAATGGGAAAAGTGAAGATTATATGAAATTATGGAAGATTTTGTGAGAAATCGAAGAAAATGAAAAATAGATTATAGATTTATCTGCAATCGATACTTTAACGACCCCTTGTAGATATTACATTTTTTTTCATTAATCATTTTTCCAAATTTGAATCAGATAACAAGTTGAAAGGGTTCAAATGTTTTATGACAAGCTAAAGCAATTCTCCGCAATAAGTACTTGTTGAACACCTTTTATATTTCTGTGATTTGTGTTGTAAACTAACCTCCCTGACATCAGGAAGTTAGACTTCAATTTAAACCTTCAGAAAACTTATTATTCACTCTTTGTTTCTTACCTCATTATTTGTAAAATGAATATTTCTTCATTCTTGACCTCTGAAACACTGAAGTTTCCACAATTTTCACTGGATTTCAATATTTAATTTTTGATAACGAATCAACATTTCTCAATTTTCATCATATTTATAAATAATCGATATCTTAATCGGACTAAACTTATTCCTCAGAAATTTTATGCAAGTAATTTTGTATATCCAGGTGGTTTCATACAGAAGTTACAAACATAATAAGCCAACGTTTAAATTTTTCTGGAAAGCTGCAGTGCCAAACTTAAACTTTTGAAAAAAAAAACGATTCTGTGAATATAACTTCAGTTTATCTGAGGGCCCTATACAGGGTGTTTCATTGGGAAAGGGAAATACTTCACAGGTGCATAGGTGGCACCAAGACGGTTCTAGAGATACCCATTTATTGGGTCTCACTGTCTTCGTAGCCGAGATACAGGGTGTTTTATGAATTTTGCCCGTTTCTTCCTGAGGCCGTTCCAAACGAACCACCCGGTATATTTTCTTCATATTTGGCAAATATGTTCCTAATTGAGAGCCCAAACATATCATGCAATAACGCCTCGAAAATCCAGGTCCGGGTTAACGAAAAATTATGAATAGTTTGAATACTTGAAACAACACCTGTACATCGGAATTCTGAAAATCTGTTTTAATATTCGAAAACACCACTAAAAACTAAACTGAGACGTGTCCTTCAAATTTTGGCGCAGAAAGTTTACTGCACAAATTTTCAAGGTAAAAGTGAAGTTTTTAGGAACTTGGATACCCGAAAGTGGTTTGAAGTGACTTTAACAATAAATTATCAGCAATATTGAATCCATAATTATTTCAACATTACTCTGCAATTCATTTTCACATTGGTTTTTTTTTTATAGCCGTATACTTTAAAATGCAGGTCCGGGTTAACGAAAATTATGAATCGTTTGAATCCTCGAAACAACACCCTGTACATCGGAATTTTGAAAATCTGTTTTAAAATTCGAAAATACCACTAAAAACTGAACTGAGACGTACACTTCAAATTTTCGCAGATAGTTTCAATCCACAAATTTTCAACGTAAAAGTGAAGTTTTTTAGAACTTGGATAGGTACCTGAAAGTGGTTTGAAGTGACTTTTAACAATGAATATCAAAATATTGAAATCCATAATTATTATACGTTATGATGCAACTCACTCCTCAATAAATGAAAACTAATGTGGAAATGAATTACAAAGTAATGTTGAAATAATTATGGATTCAATATTATTGATAATTCATTGTTAAAAGTCACTTCAAACCACTTTCAGGTATCTTAGTTCTTAAAAACTTCACTTTTACGTTGAAAATTTGTGCATTGAAACTATCTGCGCGAAAATTTGAAGTATACGTCTCAGTTTAGTTTTTAGTGGTGTTTTCGAATATTAAAACAGATTTTCAAAATTCCGATGTACAGGGTGTTGTTTCGAAGATTCGAACGATTCACAATTTTTCTTTAACCCGGACCTGGATTTTCGAGGCGGTTATTGCATGATATGTTTGGGCTCTTAATTAGGAACATATTTGTCAAATATGAAGAAAATATACCGGCTAGTTCGTCTGGTACGGCCTCAGGAAGAAACGGGCAAAATTCATAAAACACCCTGTATCTCGGCTACAAAGACAGTGAGACCCAATAAATGGGGTATCTCTAGAAGCGTCTTGGTGCCACCTATGCACCTGTGAAGTATTTCCCTTTCCCAATGAAACACCCTGTATATATTTGGGTACTTATTCGATTGCATTTGCAATATGAATAAAAAATCCATGAAACCATTTTGATTTGAATCTGAAAGGTCCACACCTAAGTAAAGAACTAAACTCCGAAATAATGTTGATGGATGCCTTGAAGACAGAATTAAGGTTGCACTGTGCAAATGGTGTTCTGTATAGAAAAAATATGAAAACAATCCAAAATTGTAATACCTACAAATTGTGGTTACAGTATTGTTAGATGATAATTGAAGTGATCAGAAATTTAACAAAAATTGAGTCTACGACTTACATCCAGTCCCATAGGTTTTGTTGGACACAGAATTGGAAATTGGATAAGATATTGCTAATGGATCTCTTCTGCCACTCTCATCTTCCTCGTCTTTTCTATCAGCATTGCTTGATTCTGCGTAATACTGTTCATGTTATTCCTCATTTTACTTTCCATCGATTCTAAGATCTTATTGTTAGGAATAGCCAGGGGATACTTGGTTTCCCCCTTTGGCATAAGATCGTAAATTTTAGAATCAGAAGGACTACGGCTCAGGTTATTGGGATTTTCCTGTAAAATATCAGAATTTTTTTATTTATTGTTTCAAATAAAATCAAATTATATGAAATGGATAATTGAATGGTCAGAATTTGAGAGTATATTAAATTTCATTTCGAAAAATTCAAAAAGTAGGAAGACTAGAGACGTTTTCGGAAACAAACTCGGGTTCACTCGATCCCTAACCTTCGCGTTCGTTTACCTTACCCGGACATCCAACTCGTGTTCGGAAAGTACGGTGGTATTAACTCGAACACTGACTCAGGTTGATTTATCGTAACCCTACACAAGAGCAGAGTCGTTCGATCGCTAGAGTCACCGCATGCGCACTGCAGTTTAATTTTGTATTCGAAATAGGCGGGAATAAGTCTTCTACTCGTTTCTTAGTAATTTCATATACTCTATTCCTGAGAAATATGGAAAGAGAAAAGAATTTGGCTCAATGTAAAATCTTTGGTTCCATGAGCCAACAACATAATGTGAAACAACTTCTTCATTACTTTGTATGCAGATGTTTCTGCGCTAAGCTACAGCCTTCTTTGCTTCTTCAACATGGGTACTCAAGGATAACATTAAACATGGAAGGGTACACCAGAAATTATAAGAAATTTTTTACAAAAGCCAATAACTGCAAACAAAGCTAGAGACAATCCGAAAATTAACTGAGACTGAAAACATAAATTCATAAAATATTTAGTTATATTATTGATTATTGATACCTCTAAGACTTCAAATCCTAAATCTAATGTAAACTTAGAACTCGGGTCCGTGATCTGAGTGGGTCCGTCACGTGACCTCAATGGTTAGCAACCCTGAGTAAGTTTCCGAAAACACCTTATGATAATAAAGTGAAAGCAGTGAATAATATTAATCGATAGAAATCAAACAATATTAAACTCATACTTCGGAGCTAATTTCGACCTCGTTCGAGACAAAATGCAAGGAAGAGGTATCAATCAGAGCACCCATGGATGGCCACTTCGTCCGTATTAGGACTAATCAGCACATGATAGCTCTGAATGATACAAGGTATTTTTGGAACTTAAAGCGAAATGGCATCTTCTTTAAGGTATTAAATAGCGAAAACGCCATCTCTTGTTCCATACGAAAACCTTCTTCCATAGCATGAACCTCGAACGAAGTAGCGAAATGTTTACCATTTGTTGCTTTGACTGAAGCGTTCTTGCATATCGCAAAATTTTTCCGTCTTCAGTCCACTACGCGGTGCGCTCGGGTAACGTCAGGTGACACTAGTAGTAATAATAGCCTTGTTTATGTAACTCTAGTTGTCTAATGAAGTGTAGTTCGGGGAGTTAGCTCACAGAGGGAGCTTTGGTTTAGATGTGCCCATTGATACATTCAATTTGAATTTTACTACGAATTCATTGCGCGCGAATTAAGAAAGTCAAATGTTGCTAAATAGTGTAGACGAAGATGGGGATATATAAAAAAGAAGAAGCAAATAGTGAAGTTGACCAAAACTCCCTCTGTGAGCTAACTCCCCGAACTACACTTCATTGGACAACTAGAGTTACTTAAACAAGGATAATAGAAAAGAGGTTTAACGCGCAACATCGCGCACCGCGTTGTGGACTGAAGACGGAAAAATTTTGCAACAAGCAAGAACGCTTCAGTCGATGCAACAAATGGTAAACATTTCGCTACTTCGTTCGAGGTTCATGCCCGATGTTATTTTCCACTATTAACAGCATAGCTTTTTCTTTATAATGAAATAAACTTCCGATCATTTATATTGAAAAATGGCATTTTTCTTTGAATATCAAAATAACACCTTATTGGAAAACAATTTAGTTATCGATTAGAAAGTACCTTTGAACCAGACTTCCTATCATCCATCTGAGTAGATCCCATTCTAGCGGATAATTTCGGAATCTGAAAATTCTTATCCAACTGTTTGACCAACCCTTCCATCTTGATAGAGGAGTTGTACTTGTAGGCAGTATCTGGATCTTCTTTCGGTGTAGGACTTGACTTGCCTTTCTCCCTAGATGAAAACACTGATTTTTCTGAACTGCTCTTGCCCAACTTCGACAGACGATCTTTGGTTTGGCCACTAGCACTCGCTTTCGAAGATTTATTGCTAGATGACATGGAAGACGTGACCGAAGAAGATTTCGGACTAGAGAGGGTAAGCTTGGGAGAATTTTTGGAAGAAGTAGGTATGGAAGATTGTGAAACAGTTGAAGAAGATTTCTGATTCTGCAATTGCTGCTGTTGGGGCTTCTTAGATGCAGGACCACTGTTGACGCCTGAAAAATAAATTTCAAAATAGCTGATTTTGAGATTATTTAAGTAGGTAGGAAATCTGCTCACAAAAATTAAGACACTATAGTCAATTCACTTCAAGTTCGATATTAAGTTACACATAGTGAAATCTTCGTATAGTCTGCATAACGTCAGTTGACAAACTCGAAAATATACCAGGTGATTCATTAAGCCGGCCATAGACATCGTTATTTTTCATCCGTTTTCCTCGCCGCGATTCGAACCGCCGAGTTATATCGCGGAACTGTTTTGCCCACATACTTCGGTAAATTCTACCAGTTATTTTGCTGTCGTTCGCGAATTAGCACGTAATGAAGCAGTGGCGGCCGCAGTTTCTGTTCTGAGTGAAAAAGACACGAGACTTATACTACGCTAAAGGTAAATAACCGCCGATTCTCGACAACCGATGGACCGTCGTGACAAAAATCAAGTATCGGTAGATATTTGTACCGACGATACGTACCGACGGTTTTAAGCCACACACATCGGTTTTTGGCGCTTTTGCCGGGACGGTTCTTATCGCCGCGATACGAACGGATGAAAAATAACTATGTCTATGGCCGGCTTTAAGGGTGGCAACCGGCCGTATCTCGGAAACCTTCATCATATGACATCCGGGAAAAATTCTTATCACAAATCCGACCAGGGGCCTATTGCACCAAAATACTTTGCAACTTTTCACTATGCACTTTGCATTCTGACTTATTTCAATAGTGAAAATTACCTATATTGCACATTATTTCTCCCAATTTTGGATTTCTACGAAGTGATTCTTACTTTGCTCTTGACTTTTCACATTGCACTCTTCAATTATGAATGCGTTTCGTACAATGTAATTCATTTGAAAAGTGCAAAGTGCAAAGTGAAAAGTTGCAAAGTAGTTGGTGCAATAGGCCCCAGAACAAAATGACTATAAGTATTTCTCCACTCGTAAAATATAACAGCATTCTTGTTTTAGTGGTGCGATGAATAAACTTGTATACTCCATTCACTAAAGGTTGAGCCGTCGGTTGGCCATGGAAATTTGGCATATTCCACTGTGTATATTAAAATTTTAGGTTATGTTCTTTATTTTCTTGTTAGATTGATACCCAATGTTGTCAATATTGCATAGAGTTCTCTGATAACTCTCAATCTCGTCGGACCATCCGAGTACATTCGGCAACGTCGAGTTAATTTTACTTTATGACAGTAAATACTGCCAGCTTCAGATAAATAAAGAAACGCCTACTTTGAGCTCAACCTTTCGTGAACGGACTATAGTGACAAAATTCACTAACTTATCTATCAATTTGAAGGCCATCAGATTTCAGAAACATATGACAACAATATATTAGGTGTTTGCATTGAAACTACAGGCTCTCATTTGGCACATTAACCAATTTATGCTGTTTGCTGATAAAATTCAAATGCACTGCTATAATTTTTACCAACTGAGTATGAGCGAAGCAGCATCACCTATTATCTTTGAATTGACAAAAGATATCAGTCTGCGGTACTGCATTTGAAATTAATCAGTGAAAAGGATAGACAGGTTGAAGTAATGAATAAGAACCTGTAGTTTCAATGCAAACACTCGGTATATTGTTGTCATATGTTTCTGAAATCTGCTTTTGATGGCCTTCAAACCAAACCAAAGTGCAAGAAGATCGGTTCACGTATAAAGAAGTCAAGAAAAGTTTATTCATCCAACACTTAAACAGAAAATATAGAAAAATTACCGAAACTAAATTTTTTCTAGAAAATAAGTATGTAGTTTCTTATAATTGGAGGAGAATATTTGGTGAAAAATGCTATTATATTGCACACGTGATAGATTGCGCCCTCCGGTGGAGTCAAGTTTGAATTCTATCCTCTCCTGGATTCTTTCTTGTAGGTATTCTTTTCTATGTCACAAAAGCTTCCGGTCCTATTGGGAATTTCTGCTAAGCGATACGCCCTCTGGTGATTGAAAGCTGAATCCTCATGAGCTAGTATAACAATCACACATTCAGTTATCATATCATATATCCGGGTTTATAGCGTCCTACGCCTTCCGGTTCTTAATCTCCAAGCCTTCCTATCTTGCCAGTCCCCAGGATGTAGATTTCGTTCGGACATAGTTTTTTCTATTCCCTCGAATCATGTTCTTTTGGGCCTTCCTCTCTTTTTCCTTTCTGGTGGTGTCCATTTCAGTATCATCTTTGGTAGACGTTCGTCGCTCATTCTTTCTACATGCCCGTACCAAATCAATTGTCTGGATTGCATCTATGATTGTTCTTTCGACGTGCATGGTATCTCTGATCCTATCATTTCTCACTTTGTCCATTCTGGATTTTCCTGCAGATCGTCGCCAGAAATCCATCTCAAGGGCCAAAAGTCGACGTTCTACACCCTTAGTTAGTTGCCACGTCTCACACCCGTATTTTGCAGATTCCAGCAACTCCGGAAGGCGGCCCATGACGAAAACTGTGTGTCGTCACAAATAATATATAAGCTGTACTCATTTAATTCTCAACAACATTTTATTGTTCATATTTTGTGTGATGTACACTCAATAAATCTCGCAAACTCCACCGCGAGTTTCACTTGGTTTGTAGGGGATTTACAACCCCTACTCTCATAATCTCACTGCTACTTCAACGGAGTTACGACCCGTGAAGAGAAAGTAGAAACATATCTTTAGAGGATACCCTCCAAAGATACAGCCTTTATGAAAATTATCATATTTTATACTGTTAGGACTGCTTCTGGTTTTACCACACATAATAATGTAATCTGCATTCAGTACCTCTTCACATTCAACAAGAATCCTGAATGTATTCAAGAAGGTCAAGTAAACTCAATCTCTGCTTGATTTTAAACAATAAATGAAAAATAATGTCTAAATTATTTTTCAGGAACGATCTAAGGGAAACGTTCTACATACCTTTACCTCCTTTAATGTAAGATGTTATGGAATATAAAAGTCTATTTCCATAAGATTAACTGATCTAACAAGAACAAACCGTGAATTGGCACGAATTTGTAAGTATTCCATAACTCAAAACAGTGAAAATTGAAAAATATACTCCGTTCACGAAAGGTTGAGCCGTCGGGTGGCCATGAAAATTTGGCATATTCCACTGTGTATATTAAAATTCTAGGTATGTTCTTTATTTTCATGTCGGATTGATACGCAATGTTGTCAATATGCATAGAGTTCTCTGAAAACTCGCAAGCTCGTCGGACGAGGCCGAGTACATTCGGCAACGTTGACTTAATTTTACTTCATGACAGTAAATACTGCCAACTTCTGATAAATAAAGAAACGCCTACTATGTGCTCAACCTTCGTGAACGGACTATACACTACTATTTGTACACATAAACAACTGATCGTCTTTTTTTGAAACATAGATAAATTGAAAATAGTAATCATCGAAATGAATACAATCTTCATTTATAGGCTCACAGAACCTTCTTCATGCGGACTGGGATGATTTATTCAAGATGTTGTCAATGAGGAAGAGACAGACCGGTTTCGGCCTCATTAGGCCTCGTCAGTGTCCCATATCCCTCAGAGACAACATCTATTGAAAAACTTCTACATTTAAGACTACTTGTAAGACTCTATCGAGTAGTATCTTACAGATGGTGACATCTAGTAGTGAGTAGTGTCAAATGAGAAGTTCAATCATCACAGATCGCATGCTGAAAGCACTGATTACTTCTCTTCACTCTTTGAGATATTAGCAGTGGTCCTACATCAGGGCCTTCATGCAAGTTTCTCCGAGTGATGGAAACACCCAATTTTTGGCGGCTGTGAAGCCCAAGTGATTTTAAGAAAAGAAAAAATGACACACAAAAAAAAATTCTTTGCAAAGAATTTTTGTTTTCATTTTTTCTTATTCTTAAAACTGATTGTCTTTTGTTATAACTAGCTGAGGAGGATTCAAATTTAAATCAACAGAGGGCGTATCGCTTAGCAGAAGTTCCCAATAGAGAGGGAAACGATAATTACTTCCCTGCAAGGTCGTCGGTTCCTTCTTCCCCTAGGAACAAGCGCGCTAAATTGAAAGTAAGAGGCTATTTTGACAACAAATTCAATAATGTAGTTAATAATATATAACTACGTGAAAAACTAGGAAAAATTAACTCTGGCACCGATTCTGAAAAACAATCGGGATGTTATACGATTGTTTCAGTGAAAGATTCATTCAATTCTATCAAACTAAACATACCTGGTTTCAAACCAGTATGAACCTTCGGAGAGATCCAGTTTTAGTTCCAGCACTTTGACAGCATCCTTAGTGCGTGTCTTGTTAATGGTCAATTTTATCCCATCTGAACTGGTTTACCATATATTCAGAGTTTTTTGGATCTCCTGATTTGGTGCTGTACTTTTGGAATCACCAGATTTGGAAGCCTGACTGCTACTGCTACTTCTGTCCCTTTCTTGTCTGTTGTTCATCTTGGGGGACAAATCGGTGCCTGACTCACAATGCTGCGCAGATTTCAATTTATCGACTATGGCTGACAACATCCCTGAGAAACAAACAGATGATTTAAATCCATGCTTCAGGAGAATACAAAGAAAATAACGTAGGGTGGGTGAGAAAGTGAAATTCAAAAAAGCTTAGGATAACTTTTCTTTCACATTAAAAATCGGTGGGTACGAGGATTTTTCTTAATTATTTTTAGTACAAGATAGCAAAACCGTATTCAACAAAAATATGAAATTTACTTTACCTTTTCTTCTTGCCTGATTGAGGTTACTGCTAGAATCGGTTGCTCCCCCCGTCAATATCTGATTGTCTTGAGGGGATATCAGATCTGTATTGAAGTTAGAATCTGCGGTTTGGTTTTGGATGAGGACTTGTTTTTTGAACTACTGCTAGTGGACTGAAATGTAGAAGATTGCTTTTTTCTTTTCTCTCGATGATTCTTTTGGGCCGGATTTCGTTTTGGATTCAGATTTACTGTTTGGGGAATTCGTGGCATTTTTTTAAGGTAGACATGCTTTGTTTTTTCCTGAACCGCTGGCTGACGGATGTTTAGGGGAAGCACCTAAAAAAAACAGATTTTGTTCACGCTATCTTTGTTGATAACTCTGTTGCTACAACTTATTATACCAAGCATAGTTGAAATTCAATTCAATACATTTTCAACACCAGCATGAAAATCTTTTCATATATGAGCAGATGGTGATCGCTTTGTAAATGTGGGTATACAGACCGATGTTGCGAATACCTTGGACGGCCCACCAAACGAACATCTCCATTATCCAAGAACTAAAAATTGGGACACGCCTGGTCACAAAAATCAACCAATCGATCCTAAGGTATTTTGGGCATGTTGCTAGGAGCGGCACTTCAATTGAGAAACTCATGATAGAGGGGAAAGTAGAAGGAAGACGAATACGTGGAAGATGATCTAAGGAATGGATAGACCAGGTTAAAACTCTAGTGGGCCACAACCTACCGGAGGCTTCACATATGGCCAGGAACCGAGTAACTTGGGCCGAGGAAGTCAGGATGTCACCATACCCTCACGTAGGGTGAAGGACTGAAGAGAGAGATGAGAAGATGGAGAATGCAGCCTAACCCGAAGTCAAAACTCCTTATTTTTAACCACAAGATTACGAACAACTCTCCAAATATCAAAATTGGAAGAACTTCGTTAAACCAACAAACATGTGCACATTTTTGGGAATACTCATTGACAACAAATTGAGTTTCAAATCACACATAAGAATACAGAAAAAAGTTGTTACTACGAGAGCGGGTCATTTCAGAAGCCTTTTTCGCATCTTTTGTATGTCGAATGAGCATTTTTGGGTTGAGGAATAAGTTGACAAAGATCGTGAAGAATTGAAATAATGACTATAATAAATAATAGTACCTACTAACACAAAACTTAAACGAAATGGAAAAGATAGCTTCTTTGCTTTTTTCATACTTACATTATTGTTAATGTGATAACATCTAAGATATTGATTCATTTTCATTTATTATTTCCGAATGTTTTTGAAGCAACACACAGGTATGAATTTCTAAGCTTATTCTCCCCAGAACAATAAGAGTTTTACTCTGAATACCCGGAATACCTACTCAATTCTCTAAAGAACAAATTGGAAGAAAAAAAACAATTATTCAATCAATCTTTTTCAGACAGATAAATGAAAATAAGTATAAAAAATAGAAAAAACGTTCATTATGGTACCCAAATACTAAACCCCTGTTCAAAACCACATACACACACACACACACACGTGAAAACCAAAATGACAAATAAGTAAAAACCAACTTTACATTAATATAGCAAACTACAATGTTTACATTCTTATGTCGAAATCCTATAACCGCAAATGAAAAACAAGCCTAGAGTAGAGTATAATACCAAAATATTGCGGTTATACTTGAGACAGAAACAGCTGATTAATGACGTCACAAATTAATAACCAAACATTATAACCACTCACGCTCGAACGTAGTGGTAATTACCAAAGAGAAATATTAAATACCAAATATGTTTGTTTATCCGCTTGAAACCGGTTATTATTTACTCTTCCCATTTGCTTTATTGTTAACAGCACTCCCAGGTGCTGACGTAGACACACGCCCCCTTGAAGTTCATTAAAGACACGCCTTTTATGTAAACAGCCTGTATCTCGTCTGTAAAATAGAGGGCTCGCTTCCCAGGGCTTCAGAACTCCTCAGTTAGGGATCAGGTGAAATACAGAAACACGAAAACATGTTAGATTGATAAATTCAAAAAATCGCTGTAGGGAAACTTTTTGCCTGCAATTATTAATTGTGCTTCCCAGCCCTGCTGCAGAGGGGTCTAGAATATCTAACCCACGGTTGTTGCAGGAAATATTAAGGCTAGCTTGTGCTCGCCTATACACCTAAGCGCTGGAAAGAGGCAAGGGTTGTTTTTATACCGAAAGCCGGGCGTAGACCTCCTGATGAGGCCAAATCATACCGCCCAATAGCCTCACATCGTTCCTCTTGAAGACGATGGAAAAGATCGTTGACAACCATTTGAGGAATGATGTCCTGAAAAAGAACCCACTGCATGTGCGACAATTCGCATACCAACCTGGCAAATCCACGGTCCATGCTCTGCACAAGTTAGTGTCGGAGCTGGAATCATCGCTGGAGGCTAGGGAGGTCGCAATTGGCACATTTGTGGATGTGGAAGGTGCTTTCGATAATACCACCTACGCATCCATAGAAAAGGCTGCGAAAAGGAAGGGTATAAATCCTTCCACCATCGGATGGATTCAGTCCATGCTGGTGGGACGGAGAGCCACGGCGGATCTTGGAGGGGTGTCGGTCACGGTCACTACGGAGAGGGGATGTCCACAGGGTGGAGTTCTGTCGCCTCTTTTGTGGTGTCTCGTGGTTGACGAACTACTCAAAAGATTAGCCGAGCAAGGGTACAGCTGCTTTGGCTATGCAGATGACCTGGCTGTTATAGTAAGGGGAAAGTTCGAAGGTACTACTTCAGAGCTGACCCAAAACGTCATTGATATCATCAATCGGTGGTGTCAGGAGGAGGGCTTTAACGTCAATCCAACCAAGACGGTTATTGTTCCATTCACACGTCGTAGGAAGCTAACACTTGTAGCACCGGTGTTGAAGGGAATAAAACTAGAGTTTTCCGATGAGGTCAAATATCTGGGGTCACCTTGGATAAGAAACTCAATTGGAACTCTCACCTTAATAAAGTGATTGCCAAATCTACAACGGCGTTTTGGATATGCCGTAAGTTATTTGGCAAAACTTGGGGTCTGAAGCCTCGTATGATCCACTGGATCTATACGACGGTGGTGAGACCTGTTATCACATATGCCTCTTTAGTTTGGTGGACTAAAACTGAAGAAAAGACAAGCCAACAGAGGCTGAATAAGCTTCAAAGACTGGCTTGTCTAGGCATTACAGGAGCTGCGTATACAACTCCTACAGCTGCAGTAGAGGTAATACTGGATCTCACCCCGCTGCACATTTATGTTAAGAAAGAAGGTCTCATGAGTGCCCTAAGAATGGATCAAATAGTGCCTGGAAAGGGACACGGAAAT
This sequence comes from Propylea japonica, assembly GCA_013421045.1. Classification (NCBI taxonomy): domain Eukaryota; kingdom Metazoa; phylum Arthropoda; class Insecta; order Coleoptera; family Coccinellidae; genus Propylea; species Propylea japonica. Next base: position 32,926,021 of record CM024247.1, read on the forward strand.
ATTTTAAAATCACTCGGTGGTGTCCCTTTACTACCGAGGGATCCATGCCAATCGAGTATGACCTTGACGCCAACTACGAAGTGATCATAGGTGATCGCCAAGAAAGTGTGGAAGGTTTGTCTCGACTTCGCAAAAACCATCTCATCTGGTACACAGATGGGTCCCTAAGGGAACGAGGAGCAGGCATAGGCATATACGGTCCCAAATACAGGGAATCGGTGCCTTTGGGAAAGCCAATAACAACGCTCCAAACTGAAATTCTGGCCATAGAAAGATGCGCCCAAGTCTGTCTGTCCAGACAGTACAAGGGAGCCAGAATTTGCATTGCCTCTGATAGTCAGATGGCACTGAGGCAGCTTATGGCCGTTGATTGTAGATCAAGGACCATTTGGAGCTGCAAACAGTCCCTCAAAACACTGGCGGAGTACAACAAGCTAGTTTTGGCTTGGGTACCTGCCCACCAGAACATTGAGGGAAATGAGAGAGCTGATGCCCTTGCAAAAAGAGGAGCAAACACACCCTTCACCGGACCCGTGCCCTCCTGTTGGGTATCACTACACTGATTAGGGCAGAGGTCGGTGTTTGGGAAAAAAGGGAGAAACACTCTTACTGGATAAACACATCCGGTCAAAGACAAGCAAAGAGGCTAATCGAACCTTCCAGAGAGAAGGCTCAACAAGCTCTATCGTTGTCGAAAAACGAGTTAAGGCTGCTAATCGGCCTTCTCACAGGGCATTGTCCCGTGAGATACCACCTACACAAGATCGGTAAAGAAAACTCCGACATTTGTAGGTTATGTGAATCGGCCACTGAAACCACCGAGCACATACTATGCCAATGCACTGCGCTGGCGCATGCCAGACTTACTCTACTAGGTGGCGCGTTATTAACGCCAGCCGACATAAGAGCGAAGTCTCCTAAGGAAGTAACCAGCTTTGCTAAGGAGGTTAGATTCCTGGGAAAAACGTAGTTTTAGTATGGTAACGCACAAAAGACCTTATTGGTCACAGTGCAGAAGGGTAATCAACGTGCCGATCGACCACTATCTAATCTAATCTAATCTAAATTAATTGTGCTTTGGACCTCACTGGTAGAAACGTCGTACGTCCGCTCATAACAAATAATAATAATAAATTTATACAGGGTGGCCATTTGAAAACGAAACAGACGAGATTACAGACGAAATAAATTTTTTCGAAAGAAATGCTCGGACAGGTCGATTTCTGTTTCGAGGGGGACAACTTAAGATGTAGGTTACGGACGCATAGCGCTTCAACCCTTGCCACTACAACCCTCACCCCCAATTTTTGAATAGGGAAGATGGGTAAGTGACACCTCATTTGAAAGGTATTTTTATACTGATTTTAGCACAGTAATTGTTTTTTAATTTATGCATTAGTTCTCGAAATATTCTCAACTAAGTATTTGAAAATGAAGTGGTGTTTCATGGCACTTGTAGTGTTTTTTTGTGAAAAATCGACATTTGAGCTTCAAAACAACCATGACTGTGGCTTCCTTCCTCCAATCCACTGACATAGAACTCTTTAATCAAGATGTCGAACAAACAAAGCGTATTGCGAAGGAGCTCAATCTTGCTGAAACTCAATCTAAATTATCTTCGATATAATTTGCAGTATTCCAATAACATGCGGTAAACTTGATCGATAGAAATCCCAAAAAGTCCAAATACGTACATATCTCTAATCAGATTACCAGGTAAGAAAATCAAATCATTAATGATGCCACAGAAATATTCCAGTCCCAATTCGTGAAACGATTCCGACTTAATATGAAGTGTTTCTCAGTTGGCTTCAATAATGTTTTCATTTTGTGATTATTGAATTCATATCTTTTTCAAAAAATGTGTTGCGGTAACTCTTTATGTGGAGAGAATTTAGTGGACTGTATTAATCAAAAATCATAGGTGTTGTAAAAATAAAGTGAAAGAAAATAAAATAAAATGCACCAGACTCACCAAACAGTATTCTTCGACCAATCTTCTGGAGAGTACTCTCGGACGGGGTCGGTGATCTCCAATTCTTCAATAATAGTGTCTCTTTCACAAAATAATAGCGTACTTCACTTAAAATAGCGGAACACAAGGTTCAATCTCAAAATAAGAGAAAATATATAATAGCGGAAAATACAATTTAGAAAATTAGCGATAGCGATAAGAAACAGTCGGAGGTTGTTCTTAGACTCTGACATATTGTTCAAATTTCTTGAATTGCGCAGGCACACAGATATCAGTTCCAGGTAACTGATATAATATACAGGTTGTCCAGTGCATATACTGTTGAAATGGAATTGAAATGAAAACTATTGAATTTAGAAACAAAAAAATAGATATTACTACAACATTTCCTGCCCCCCAAAAATGCCATAGCATTTTTCAAAAGAGCTTGAAATAAAAATAGAAAAAATAATGAATATTATGAAATTGCGCAAACTATCATGCAGAAAAACTTATAATAACAAATAACATGAGCAAAATAAAAAAAGATTATTCCTCATCGCTACTTATTGGCAAAGGGCACAGTTTCACTAACGGTCTAGTGAGAATTCCATCCCTAGTTTTCACCTTAGCGACTCGTGAAACTCCGTCGCTCCCATTGTAGAGGGTAGTTATACGTCCCAAGCGCCACTGATTTGGGGGGACATTATCTGTCTTAATCAGTACTAGGGTACCAATGGCTACTGGTTCGGTTACGTCTAACCATTTAACTCTTTGTTGCAGAGTATGGAGATATTCGTTTTTCCACCTGATCCAAAAATGTTGATGGAAATTTTGTAATAACTGCCAACGAGATAGACGGTTTATTGGTTGATCTGTCATATCAGGGACAGGTAGAGCATTTAGAGGCTCCAATGTCAAAAAATGACCTGGAGTTAAACAATTCATATCGTCTGGGTCGGAACTTAAGGCGCATAAAGGTCGGGAATTCAAGAGAGATTCAATCAAAGTTAAAAGAGTGTAAAACTCTTCGTACGTAAGAATCTGAGCGCCAACAACACGCAGCAGATGGGTTTTCACCGATTTCACGGCAGCTTCGAATAAACCACCAAAGTGGCTACCAGCAGGGGGATTAAAATGAAATTTTATAACTTCCTTCTCCGCAGAAATTTTCATTAATTTGATGAGCTCGCGATTAGCCCCGACAAAATTAGTGCCATTATCGCAATATATATCTGTACAGCGACCTCTACGTGCAACAAATCTCTGCAAAGCCGCCAAAAAAGATTCCGCAGAAAGATCATTGGCAAGTTCTAAGTGAACTGCCTTTGTTGAATGGCATACAAATATGCAAATATATGCCTTAGATGTTTTTTGTCCACGATATTTTCTCATTGGCGCAATTGTAAATGGACCAGCGTAATCGCACCCACTATGTAAAAAGGCCTTTATCGTGGAAAACCTTGATTTGGGCAAGTTGCCCATAGGGGGTTGATAGTTTTTTGGTTTCCTTTTGAAACATTGGACACATTTGGACAATACGGAATTTATAGCTCGTCTTGGGGATAGTATCCAAAATTGTTGAATGAGCAAAAAATGTAACTGGCGTGGACCAACATGAAAATATTTTCGATGATAATATTCGATAAGATGATTTGTCAATAAGCTTTTGCGAGGTAGAAGTATAGGGTGTTTCGTTTCATAACGCAAATCAGAGTGACTCAAACGACCACCTACACGAAGAAGATCATTTTCGCCTTTAAAAACATTGAGTTTTCTCAAAGGTTTGGAAAATTTATTACCATCAATTTCATTCGGGAATGAAACAAATTGGGTATACTTCGCCAGCATTATCAATGCTTGACGATACTCAAGAGAACTTAGAGAACCACACATTTTCTGATCCTGATTATGAGTGATGTTATGAACAAATCTCATAACATATGCGCAAACACGCAATACTGTTGAAAAATTGGAAAACTTTTTCAAAAGGAATTCACAAAAGTGTGGAATTTCAGGTGTTGCGAGTAAAGTTACCCTTTTCTCTTCGCACATTATATCGTCTGAAACAAAATTTTCAGAGGATTCATCTATTTTAAATTGAAATTGATCACTAAACAGAAACCTGGGACCACTCAACCAAAACGAATTATCCACTATATCCAGGGGAAAAAGACCTCTACTGCCGAGATCTGCGGGATTGTCTTCCGAACGGACGTAATTCCATTGAACGAAAGGAATTTTTTCTTGAACATAGGCGACCCTATTAGCCACAAAATTTTTCCACCTATAGGAGGGTGATCGAAGCCATGCCAGAACCACTTGTGAATCTGACCAAGCTTGAATGGTAGCGAAAGAATAATCATTAGAGAAAAGTTTTAGCACAAATGAAAGGAGTTTTGCGAGCAGCACTGCTGCACATAATTCTAATCGCGGTATACAAATTTTTTTGAGAGGTGCAACTTTACTTTTAGCGATAACAAAATTGATTGAAATTTCACCATCAAAATGCACAGTTTTTAAATACAAAACAGCGCAATACCCCTTTTCAGAGCTATCACAAAACCCGTGTAACTCCAATCTGGATTTGATTGAGCATTTCAAATGCCTTGGTATTTCAACTTGAGAAACAGATTGAATCTGTGAAACGAAGCGATTCCAAATACGTAAAATCTCTTCCGGTGGTTGATCATCCCAAGCGAGACCCATCATCCAGAATCTCTGAATTAAATATTTAATTAAGAATGTGACTGGCGCTAAGAAACCCAGAGGATCGTATATTCGGGCTAGTTGTGACAAGACTTGTCTTTTAGTACATCTTGTATCGTTCGGAGGTACAACGGAAAAAGAAAAACTATCTGAAATTGGATTCCATAATAATCCTAAAATTTTTAGAGAAGATGAGTCACCATCAGAACAGAAATCAAGATGTTCTATGCTACGCATGGAAGTAGGAATAGTTTCCAAAAGTGTTTGATTGTTACTTGACCACTTTCTCAATTGAAAACCTCCCTTTTCGAATAAACTAATCAATTGGTCTTGTAATACTTTAGCTTCTTCAAGTGAGGAAGCACCAGTGACAACATCGTCAATATAAGTGTCTTCAAGCAACACTTTGTAGCCAAAGGAAATTTGTCACCTTCGTCTCTCGCTAACTGTTTTAAAGAACGCAGAGCTAAAAAAGGGGCAGATGAAATTCCATATGTAACGGTTTTCAATCGGTACATTTTCAACGGTTCGTCTTGAGAAAATCTCCAGAATATTCGTTGATATTCGCGATGATCAGGATGAAGCCAAATCATTCTATACATTTGCTTAATGTCAGCACATAATACAAAAGGATGGAGACGAAACTTTAAAAGAATAGACACAATGTCTGTTTGTAGTTTAGGACCAGTTAATAAATTATCATTCAGAGAAAAACCTGATGGAGCTTTAGCACTCGCGTTGAAAACTACACGCAATTTCGTATGCGTACTTGAAGGTTTCAAAACACAATGGTGAATGAGGTAATAGGGATTTTCATGTATTGAATCTTCGGGAACAATTTCCATATGTCCGCAGTCAAGATATTCACGCATAAAAGTAGAGTATTCTTTATAGAGAAGAGGATCTTTCATCAGTCGACGCTCTAATGAAAAGAATCGCTTGGAAGCAAGTTCTTCCATGCCGCTAAAATCGGGCATATTATTCGAAAACGGTAAAGAGACTATATATTTACCATCAGAATCGCGGTCATGTGTATCAACAAATATTTTTTCACATAATTGATCACTGGGGGAGTCCAAACTTATCGAGGGAACAGATTCGATTTCCCAAAAACGTTTGACAATCTCAGGCAGCGAAAATCGCTATTTTGGCAATTGATGTCACAAAAAAGTGACGTGGTACAATTTTGAGAGGGGTCTGATCCACCTCCCATAAGTATATATCCAAAAATAGAATTGAAGGCGTTAATACCATTGCTACCAGTGACGTGACCACTGAGCAAAATTCTTGAAAACATATCCGCTCCAAACAAAATATCCACATGTCCAGGAATATGGAAAGTGGCGTCGGCTAATTTCAAATTTCTAAATTCATTACCAATGCAAGCGGGCACATTCGTAGTCGGTAATTTTTCTGTAATCTGATTGATTATAGATGCGTTTGTATATAAAATTGGAGTTGATTGACCCACTGGTTTAATAGTGAGAGAAACTAAACCTTTACTTGTACACGATTTAGAAGAGTTTAATCCTGTAACTTCAAGAAAAACATTTTCAGATTTTAAACCCAAACGTGACGCTGATTTCCTTGTTATAAACGAAGTCATACTACCAGAATCAATTAGACAACGTAATTTATGGAAAGTCCCATTTGAATCGGACACTTCAACTAAAGCAGTGGCTAAAAGAACAAAGAAGTTTTTTCAGAATTGAGAACTCCAGCTCCTGCAAAGTTCACAACAGATTGCGATTCTGAACTAGTTGTGGTAGCGTTTTGCGCACCTGACTTTTCATCTTTCTCTACTTTAAAATGTAAGAAGGTATGATGTTTCATTGAACATTGACGGCAGGTAGACTTAGAAGCACAGGAACGTATATCATGAACATTTGATAGCAATTGAAACATAAATGCAGTTTTTTAGCCAAATTAAAGCGTTCAAACGGTTTCATATCGAGAAAAGTTTTGCATTTGAATATGGAATGGTCATTTTTGCAAACGACGCATTTCGAGGAACCAGAACTGTTCGGACTTGTCGGTTTTTCAACAAAGAAATTCTTCATTTTATCTTTGGTATAAGATTTTCTACCAACTGAATTTATACCACTAGTACAAGGTTGATCATTATTGATCATTTCGGACGCAATACATTCACGTTCCAAAAATGTCGTGAGATCTTTATATTCGGGAATCTCAGATGAACCATAAGCATGTTCGAATCGGGAGATTGTATCGTCATCTAACCGGTCATACAACATCATAAGTAAAATGAAATCCCATTCATCAGTGGGAAATTGTAAATTTCTCAAGGCAAATATTTTCCTGAAAAGTATCTAATAAATTTCTCAGGGCGTTTGGTACCTTTGATTTGATTTTAACTGTACCTTCAATGCGACGCCAATGGCATTTAGCGAGCCAACGCTTATTGTGGTAACGTTGATATAAGGTATCATAAGCAGTTTGATAATTTCTTCCACAAAATTCATAATTTTGAATTAGTTTCAAAGGCGGTCCATCGAGGGTTGAAACCAGGTAACTAATTTTCTCGTCATTACTTAGCGATGTATTATTATGTACCAAAGAATTGAATAAACCTATAAAAGAAGGGAATTGCGTACAATCGCCTGTAAAACGTTTTAATTCTAATTTAGGCAACTTCACATTTGCGTTATATTTCGAACAAGAGTTAGAAGAATTCGAATTTTCTGATTTCTTAAAATCATCGAGAACTAAAGTTCATAAATAGCTTTTATTTCGTAATAATCTGCCAAAAAACCATCTCTTATGGTTTCTTCCAAACTCAAATCACAATCTTCCTCTTGAAGAACTGAATCTACAATAATTACGTGATGTTTTTCAAATTCCTCCCTAATTCTTTCAATGTCCGAAAATCTTGCTTTAAAAATTTTGAATTTATTTACATCAGATTCTGCCTGTTTTGCGAAATTACTCAGAAGTTGAATTTCGGCGACAGCAGTATTGCGATACGCACGGGCTCGTTTTATTTTAGTAGCCATAATTTAATCGGAAAACGAAAAGAAATTCAATAAATAATCGAACGTAGGAAACTCGAATATCGACCGTATCAACACTGCTGTAGAATGCAGTCAGTAAACGAGTTTACTGGGGAGATTGTAGCGTACAAATAAAAAATTATCGCTTGCAACAAGAATATGGAACAATATATTAATTATCGGAGATAAGAGGAATAATCGAATAAAACTCACTATAATTAATAATTAACAATTCTGCATGTAATTTGCGAAACTTCAATTATTAAGCAATAAAACCAAATATGAAAAGAAAAAACAATTCAATATTCGGCTCCTGAAGGTCCAAAATGTTGCGGTAACTCTTTATGTGGAGAGAATTTAGTGGACTGTATTAATCAAAAATCATAGGTGTTGTAAAAATAAAGTGAAAGAAAATAAAATAAAATGCACCAGACTCACCAAACAGTATTCTTCGACCAATCTTCTGGAGAGTACTCTCGGACGGGGTCGGTGATCTTCAATTCTTCAATAATAGTGTCTCTTTCACAAAATAATAGCGTACTTCACTTAAAATAGCGGAACACAAGGTTCAATCTCAAAATAAGAGAAAATATATAATAGCGGAAAATACAATTTAGAAAATTAGCGATAGCGATCAGAAACAGTCGGAGGTTGTTCTTCGACTATGACATATTGTTCAAATTTCTTGAATTGCGCAGGCACACAGATATCAGTTCCAGGTAACTGATATAATATACAGGTTGTCCAGTGCATATACTGTTGAAATGGAATTGAAATGAAAACTATTGAATTTAGAAACAAAAAAATAGATATTACTACAACAAAATGAGAATCGATAATTTTTTATTTATTACGAACAGATCATTAAGTTGGCTTACGGTTCTTTGACATTTAATTATTCTTAGTTTTGAATCGAGACTTGTATGTGTTCATTGTTCGACATGGTTTATTCAATTGCAGAGCGGGTGGAAATAATTTCACTTTTAATTGCAAACAATCAATGTGCGATTAGAACCGCAGAATTCTTCAATCAACGACATTTAGATAAACATGGTTGTTTTGAAGCTCAAAATGTCGATTTTTCACAAAAAAACACCACTTCATTTTCAAATACTTAGTTATGAATATTTCGAAAACTAATGCATAAAATGAAAAAACAATTACTGTGCTGAAATCAGTATAAAAATACCTTTCAAATGAGGTATCACTCACCCCATCTTCCCTATTCAAAAATTGGGGGTGAGAATTGTAGTAGCAAGGGTTGAAGCGCTACGCGTCCGTAACCTACATCTTAAGTTGTCCCCCTCGAAACAGAAATCGACCTGTCCGAGCATTTCTATCGAAAAAATTTATTTCGTCTGTAATCTCGTCTGTTTCGTTTTCAGATGGCCACCCTGTATATGAAAACTCACCATGACTCTTGGGACTGGATATTCCTAAACTATGTTTTGGACTACTTGGAATATGAGCTGGACTATGTTTCGGACTATGGTGACCCTTCAAATTCTGCTTGGCTAAACTCGGACTTAATTTTCCACTAAGACTCCGATGGGTTGGCGACGCTGAATATTTCAATATACCTGGAGATGATGGTGTACTCAAAGAAGGAGGGGGGGACTCAGAGGGTTTGATACTAACAGAAACAGGCTTAGAAAGTGGATCCTGTTTATGCGGAATCTGCAAAAAACGTAATATCTCTTACTAAAAAGTTAGTATTCATTCTCATTAAAAAATCACTGCTGGGAGTTACTATAAACTAGTAAAAATATAAAATAGAATAATAAATCACTTCCAAATTCAATAAGGTCAATAAAAGGTGATTTTAATTAATGTGTATGATCATTAATGACCCATTTCAATGCTCAATGTTGGTTATTTTAATGTGCAATCCTCATGGCAACCGTTCACAAAGTATTCAGAAGCACTACAAGAAATGTCAAAACTCTACTGGAACATGGATATATAGAAAGTTTATTATGTCAAATGTAAGTCTTGTGCAAAATGGGAATGTATATTACTCAAGAATTCATGCACAATTCATATTAAGATTGTCAGAAAAATCTTGTAATAAACTCGGTTATTAATCGATCGACTCATGGTCTTGAACTATTAATTTTGACCCTTAGTCGCTGTCTTCAATAACCTAGTTCCTAGTTGAATAAAAATAATTGTTTACTTTTAGCTCCCAGGTCAATCTCATCTGGGTGCCTGGTCACTCCGGGATTCACGGCAATGAAGCGGCAAATCAACTGGCCAGGGAAGGAGGGACAACTCCCTTCACTGGACCAGAACCGTTTTGCGGCTTCCCAGCCAGTTATCAGGCAATGGCTATTAAGGACTGGGAACAAAAGAGGAAGCTTATGTCCTGGCGTACGACCAATGGTCAAAAGCAAGCTAAGTCACTTCTCTCTCACTCGACGAGCTGGACCAAGAAAGTCCTCTCACTCAGCAAATTGGAACTGAGGAAACTGACGGGCGCTCTCACTGGGCACTGTCCCGTGAGGTATCACTTAAAAAACATGGGAAAGGCGCCAGATAGTACATGTCGCTTCTGTCAAGAAGCCACCGAGACAGCTAGACACCTGCTATGTGAGTGTGAAGCTGTTCACCAGAAACGGTTACGGCATCTTGGCTCCAGGTTCCTAAAGCCTGAACAAGTAATGGATGTGGCCCCCAGAAAGGTGGTGAAGTTCATTGAGACTTTGCTGCCGGACTGGTAAACAGCGCGGGGATGCACAATAGATCTTAAGGTCAAGGTGCTCGCAAGGTCGGTTTTGATCTGTCGCCCCTCCTCTAATCTAATCTAGCTCCCAGCAGCCATATTGAAAAGCTGATTATGACAGATTAGCCCCGTTTACACGTACACTCCGAACCGACGCTCCGATGCGGCACTCCGGAACGGCGTTCCAGGAGCGTGAGGATTGATGCGTGGTCGTCAAGTGGAGCAACACTTTTGGATCGCGCATCGATGCGGCAGATTTTACTGTACGCTCCAAAACTCTCCGTGTGAATAGCCCCGTTTACACGTACACTCCGAACCGACGCTCCTGTAGCGTCGCTCTGATGCGGCACTCCGGAACGGCGTTTCAGGAGCGTGAGGATTGATGCGTTCGTCAAATGGAGCAACACTTTTGGATCGCGCATCGATGCGGCAGATTTTACTGTACGCTCCAAAACTCTCCGTGTGAATGCAAAATATAACAGTTTTGGAGTGGAGCGTGGAATTTCCGCTGTGGCGGAAACTCCACGTTCAGTGCTCTCTTATAAATACCAGTCAGTTGATTCGAATACCCGTAAGTGGACAGTGTGGTGAACATGAATTCGAGAAAAAGGAAGGCTATTGCTTGTTAAGGCCTGTAAGTCATCAATGAAAATGAGAAAAAAACTCCTCGGAAAATTTGGGTTAAGCAGTGGAGGTTGAATAGAGAGTGTTTTGGTCATATGCCTCTATTAAGGGAACTCCGAGAAAATTATCCAGAAGACTACAGAAATTACTTAAGAATGGTTGACATAACTTTTTATTTTCCATAAACACGGATAGCTTTTGTACATGTTTATGAATAATTCTGAATTATCCCTATTCCTCATTGTGTATGTAGGTACCGGTGAAAATGAGCCGAATTCAAGTTTATAAACATAAATAAACATTTCCAACTGCGAAAATTCGAGAGAACGATAAGCATCTTATGATACATATCTCGGTAGATCGGAGTGTGCGTGTGAATACGACGTTGATATCACAAACCAGCACATCTGGCACGTCGCATCAAATCGACACTTTTGGACTCACGATGGTCTAGCATTCACACGCACAAGATTGGAGTTAAGAAATGGAGCGAACGCTCCAAAACTGCCAGGAAAACTGTTTGTGTAAACGGGCCTATTGTTGGACTGCCATATCAAATTGTTCAATAAAATATTCTTCGATTTAGTAGATACTGAAACATAGGCCCCAAGTGAAGTATCAATGGAATGAATTTGAGATTCGCATATACAAAGCATATCATATTTGTTTTTGTTTTGAAATTTGACAGTTCAATACAAACAAAAGGCCGCGTGGTGTTTTTTTTAAGGTACTGTAACGAAATAAATATAACTTCTTTATGAACTTAGATCAATGGAATTTTTTTCAAAAAAGTCGCATCCAATTTATGGTTATTAGCGACGATACATTATCAAACTTTTGATAGGTTTATAGAATAAGAGAAAAATAATTAAATTGATACATACTACCAATAATCAACCAAAAATACTGTACTCTAGAATGTTGCTGTTTGTGAACAATCATGTTTTTCACATGTCTTGCAAATAATACAGTATTTCGTGATTTGAATTAACTTCAAACTCAATGCAAGGCACAATGAAATGTAAAATCACAAAACTGACACAAATATCTTGAAAAACTTGGGAATATCCAAAGTTAGGTTACTGATTCAAAACAACAGGGGGGCAATATAAAAAGGAGATCTTTTGATAATTTTTGCTTCTGTTTACATCTGACAGGGCCTACCTATGTTCTTTATTGATCTGAGGATACAGTAAATACTGAAGAGACCCTAACCTCACTTTTTTTTAATACGGAATATTTGTGAATAAACTTGTGTTATGATGAAGTTGTGAGTTATTTACCTTCTCTGGTGGGCCCATAGGACTTTCATCTCTTTTTCTTTTCCGCTTCCTGTCCATTCGGCTCTTATCGTCCGATTTACTTTTGCTACTTTTCCTCTCTTTGTACTTATCGTCAGATGAAGACTTGACTTGTGGAAGTGGGGTAATAGTGATTGTGCTTGGTATTAAGGATGATTGTGAAGGACTCATACCTGATAATTCAACAGATGAACGTCTTTCTGTAATACCACCTGTGGGGAGACAACAATGAAAACTAATTTTCACATTGCATCTATCTTCCTTACCTTGAATGTAAGAAGGACTGGCAGTGTTTGAAATAGGCGTGATGCTTACATTGGAAGGTACTAGATTTTTGTCATTTAAATCGGATAACATATCCATAGGAGACTTTATCCCTGAACTTTGTCTCATTTTTTCGTTAATTTCTTCCTCCATGTCATCTCTGTCTGAGTCTACGGTCTTTTCCATACCTCCTAATTCAGAAGCATCCATTGTGGATAATTCTAGATCGGACTGAAATCTGTAAAAAGGATAATTTTATTTAGTTATGAGATGTATCTCTTTGATTAGCTTGAAACAAGGAAATACCAACTCAAAACTAAGAATATACATACAGGTTTGGCAATTCACATTGGAAAGATACGATATTCCTTGCCGTTCAGTTGGAAAATGCTATACTGGATAGATTTACAGTTTATGTTCCGCTTTTGTTTGAAGCGATAGATGGTTCAATGAACAAATAATATAGTTGTCTCTCTCAAATCAACTGACAAGGGCAGTCCGACACATTGATAAAATGAGTCAGACTGCGCGGAATACTTGATGGGAGTACTGCAGGTTCCCTACCACACTGTTCTATTGAGCCACTCCAACGATAAGAAAGAGACCTGACTACGTAATTCCAACAGGTCGTTTATTCCAAGAATTACGAATCACGTGAACCTTTTCATTATAGCACCACTTTTCAACTGCACGGCAAAATTATCTCTCTCTGATGCATTGAATTTCCTATGTTCTCCTTATATTCTCTCTCTGAGGATGTGAATTTCCAAACCTGTATATACAAATAAAAACTTACCCCAATGAGGCAGAATTTGAATTGGCTAACTCAGTGGCATCTTGATGCGAAAGAAATGTACTTCCTGAGGTCGAATCGCTGCTGTAGAGCTCTCTAATAGAACATCTTCATCTCCCGCCTTCCGGCTTTTGGACCTCCACGATTCCTCTCCACTTCTGGATCGTTTATGTCCTCTTTTGCTGTTCTTCTCGTTACCTGTAAAGCAATAATTAATCTATTTACAAAAAACTACATAACAAGATGTCCCTGATATACTGAGGCTTTTTAACGATTTCAGTAGCATTTAGGACAGTGAATGTGACTTGTGCTGTTGCCAAATTGAATAATAAATAATGGAATAAGTTCTCAGAGAAGACTCATTTTTGAATAAAATTTTCATTAGACAAATTTTGATAAGGACATACTCTATTGCTTGTTTAGAAACCCATTAACAAATTCACGTAATTAGTTTCAATCGACTTGAGCCTATTAGCGTAGAAAGGGTGTGATTTCTCACACCCCCTAGCGATCGGCTATCACCCTCCCTACTAAGAGGAACATTCACTCATCCTGGATCAGGGGGATTGAGCTCTGAGGTGTTCGGTGTTCTTCTTCTCCTGGGTCCTGGGATGTTCGTCCTTGGTTGCTTGGTCCTGTATTTCTTGGTTGATGTCCTGGTAGTCGGTCTTACAATGTTTTCCTCCATGGTTGTTCCTGGTGTCCATCGTGACCTACAAACTTCCTTACCGTTCTAGCAGTACCGAGAAGTAATGCTTTTTGTAGAGGTTTTCATCTAAATCTAACTCCTTGAATTGCGTTATCAATTTTCAGATATAAATCGACATAGTGGGAAATCCGCGATTTGTTCAAATTTTTCTTGATATAGACAACATTCCGTATAACTCTGACAAGATAAGAAACAACATAACCTAAATTTCTAATGTACACAGTGGAATGTGCCAAATTTCCATGGCCTACTTTGTGCTCAATAATATAAAAACGGAGTATAGGACGGTCAGCTATGACTGTCTCAAATGGAGTTTCCAAATCGAAGATGGTTGGCAAAACATCCGATGGTTCTGCCAAAAAATATTCTGGTTCCAATATAAGTTTTTTAAAATTTATTTGGGTAAATTCAAGAGAAAATTCCGAAAGAGTGTAACTCTCCCATTTTCAGAGTAACTTCAGAAAATGTCTTGCTCAAGATTCGAAAATTACGTGTGGGCTCAACCACAAAATGCTTTTCCATAGAACAACAAACAAAAATGGGTATTTCTTTACTCAAAAATGTTAACTAGACACCAGTAGCTTACCTGGGGCTCCCAGCAGTTCAAGCACCCCTTCAGAAGACGGGAAATTCTGAAAAATTGGATTCGACATCATACTCTCATTCAGAAACATCTCTCTCTGCATCACATTGCTAGTTTGGGTATGACAAAGTTCCTGTTTAACTCTGTTGCCGCCTCCACCATCTAAACCTTCAAATTCCGGTAGAGTACCACCTCCCGATCCGCCCACACCCCCTTTGGGACCACTCCCACCTCCGGGATCGCAGGAGTCGAGGGGTAAACTAAAATTTTCATTCCATTACTTCCGAGGCCGAAATGATTTCTCCTGACCAGAGATTGTCTTTCCCAAAACTTTATTATGGACCTTATCATCACAGGGATTGAAAAGCTTTTGTTCAGTACTTGGGAAACCAGTTCTGAGGCAGTGTCTGGAGCTGTCGGTGGAGGTGGGGTACCTGGAGTATGGATCTTACAGGTTAATCTGGATATGTCCGAGAGATCCATTTCGGCAGTGGCCATGCTTTCTTCAGTAGTAGGATGCTCTAGAGATATCGAGATGTGCGTCCATGAAAGAGCAGTGATTTCTAACATGAAAACGTTTTCGAATGCTGTAAAAAAACAGTAGATGTTTCAGTATTCTGCAATCTTCTACATACAACTTTCTGAGATTGTTCGTGAGTAGCAACCATAATTAGAAAAATACAGTGGTAATAACTTCGCTAATTTTTATTGACTTAGATAATCACATATAACGTGAATAATAATATGAATACTATCTGCACTGCAAGTCTGCAGGAACTTTACTCTTGTACTGAGGTCTGAGTAATATATATTAAGTTAAGCCTGAACAAGTAATGGATGTGGCCCCAGAAAGTGGTGAAGTTCATTGAGACTTTGCTGCCTGACTGGGTAAACAGCGCGGGGGGATGCACAATAGATCTTAAGGTCAAGGTGCTCGCAAGGCGGGTTTTGATCTGTCGCCCCTCCTCTAATCTAATCTAATATATTAAGTTTCTATCTCAGAGTAAAAATAAACCTAGCCTTCACGCATTTGTTATGCAGCCAAGTAGAATCTGTTTATTTAAGCGAACAATATTCCGGCATTGCGAAACTGGTGCAGTATCCGTATTGTGATAATTGGTCTACCGCTCCCCTACTTTGATAATAACGGCATACGTCTGTTGCAGACAATTCTGTCAGTTTGGCACATCGTCTGTTAGTGTTGGCTTCGCGATGCGTTTGTGTTTACATTTTCATTTCGCTTTGACGTTCATAAACTGAATTTTTTACTGATTTGGTGGCAGTTTATTGTTGCTTAAATTTTTTTTGGTAATTATAGCTAAGGCAAAATACGAAAATGTTGTATTATATTCAGGAATTGTAGAAATCAGAATCTAAACTCATTGTTTACTTCACCCCAGTGCTGCAGTGGAATGCTTTCCATCTCACTAATGCTTGGTTTATACAATGCGGTGCTTTTCACGCGTAGGGGCATCTCTATGATTATTTTCTTACTCTGAGGTTTGTATACTACCACAAAACTACTGACCATTGAATTTGTCTGGCTTGTAGGGGTGTTGTGTGTAGCGGTAGCAATCGGGAACGTGTTGAACGTTCGTGATCAATACGCTTTTAGCCCAGTCAAATTAGGATTTCACCTCGGAATGAAAGATAATAAGCTGAAAATTGGTATGAACCTTTGTTTTGTCATTCTAAATGTTGTCTCAAAAGTCACAAATGCTATCGTGCCCGCGTCGTTAAGATATTGAAGGTCAAAGGTCATAAAAATCGGTTTTTTGCGAATATCTGCCTTCCTATTGCTTAATGAGATTTGCAGTTATTATGAAAGTGTAGACTATAAAATTGTCTACAACTTTTGTTTGAACTTTTTTCTTCATACGACCAACCGTTTTTGGGGTAGAGCGCGAAGAGTGCGCAGCGTACAGTCATATATGACCTAATGCAGGTCAAGCGTGAGTTACGTTAGCAGTTCGTTGTATAAAGTCAATATTCACTTAACAATTATAATTATTAAACAATGCCCATTATTTATGTTCTATTCGTTAATATTTTTTTCAATTTAATTTTTTGAATTGCGCAGAATTCGTGTCACAGCCACTAAATGCGTGTAAAAAATAGAATGTTTTTTTAGTACGAGGATATTGGTTAAAACTTTTAGAAGAGTATATTTGTGTGTTGACATTGCCTTTGCCAATTTTTGAGGAACATTTCCTGTTGATGGGATTGAGTACGTCCAATTAAAATAACGAACAAATCAATATCTTCTCCTATGATGACAGCAGTCTTTTGATGTTCTGTTAAGGCAATAGCTGTGTCAATGATGAGAACATCAGCATCATCTTGACTTGTTTTGTTGTGATATTACCAGTTTAAAATTTTTCAACAATTTTTTTTATTATACCGATTTGATGAAAATTTTCTTGACTGATTGGCACAATCATTGTTTCGTCAAAACAAACTTCATATGATTTTGAAAGTGCAGCAGTTCTTCTTTTTGTTCTTTGCTTTAAAATTTTTACTATAGTCGGAATATCCGTCAAATACAATAATTTAAATTAATATTAATTAATATTAATATAAATAATTATGTTGTAGTCTAAAACATATTAGAAATGAAGATATTAGAAGAAAAAAACTGGGCGGATAATAACAACAGCAGAAAGAGTAGAAACGAGGCAGCTATCATGGTACGGGCATGTGATGAGAATGAAGAGACGAGATGGCCCAAGAGAGCTCTTAGGTACATACCAGCGAACAGGAGAAGAAGAGGAAGACCGATAACGCAGTGGATTAGAAGGATTAAGAGAATATGAGAGATCGAGCAATTGTGGAGGAAGATTGGAAGGATAGGGAGGTGTGTGGCGATCAAAATGCGGGATGCGGCATAGGCTGTAGGACCCCCGCCAATATATATAATAATTATAACTGTTGAGTAAATGATTGACTTCATACAACGAACTGCTAACCGTAACTCACGCTTGACCCTGCATTAGGTCATATATGACGTACGCTGCGCACTCTTCGCGCTCTACCCCAAAAAACGGTGTGGTCGTATGAAAAAAAAGTTCGAACAAAAAGTTGTAGACAATTTTATATCACACAAAAAACAAGTCAGAGATGATGCTGATGTTCTCATCATTGACACAGCTATTGCATTACTTAACAGAACATCAAAAGACTGCTGTCATCATAGGAGAAGATATGATTTGTTCGTATTTTAATTGGACGTACTCAATCCCATCACAGGAATGTTCCTCAAAAAAGTTGGCAAAGGCAATGTCAACACACAATATACTCTTCTAAAAGTTTTAACCAATATCCTCGTACTAAAAAACACATTTTATTTTTACACGCATTTAGTGGCTGTGACACGAATTCTGCGCAATTCAAAAAAATTAAATTGAAAAAACGAATTCTGCGCAATTCAAAAAATTAAATTGAAAAAAAATAACAAAAGAACATAAATAATGGGCATTGTTTAATAATTATAATTGTTTAGTGAATAATTATAATTGTTAAGTGAATAATTGACTTTATACAACGAACTGCTAACCGTAACTCACGCTTGACCCTGCATTAGGTCATATATGACTGTACGCTGCGCACTCTTCGCGCTCTACCCCAAAAACGGTTGGTCGTATGAAGAAAAAGTTCAAACAAAAGTTGTAGACAATTTTATAGTCTACAACTTTCATAATAACTGCAAATCTCATTTAAGCAATAGGAAGGCAGATATTCGCAAAAAATCGATTTTTATGACCTTTGACCTTCAATATCTTAAGACGCCGGCACGATAGCATTTGTGACTTTTGAGACAACATTTAGAATTACAAAACAAAGGTTCATACCAATTTTCAGCTTATTATCTTTCATTCCGAGGTTGGCCCCCTTTTTCGTCTAATTTGACTGGGCTATTTTGAATTAGCAGACCAAATTCATTGAATTCCACTGAAGGATAATTTTCAGCATTCATTTTCACTTCATTCTCATCCTCAAACATAAACTCGATCAATTTCCCGACTATCGACTACTATCTGGTGTGCTCTTCATACTCTTAACTTATCGTTACCGCTACCTATCACGAATTAAAACCGCTTCCCTAAATTGCAACCGCTCAACTTAGAGATTTCAATAAATAAGTTTAATTCCTGAATGAATGAAACTGAGCCGATAATTGAAATTATTGTTGAAGTAGTTTTCTCAATATAAATCGTAACGTGGCTAAGGTCACGAATACTAATACATATCTTCTTCATGTATGCTTCGTCAGTCAACAACTTTTGAAATTTGCCGCGTACAACCCTACTTTTCTAATAACCAGAAGTTTAACCCAGCTCTTGAGTCTGGTCATTTGCGGTTCAAATAAATGACGTCGAAGGGCTCATTCATGACGTCATTACTTTGAACCAAAAATAACCAAAACCGCTTTAATGCAATTGGTTAACCAAAATAATAACTGGTTATCCGCTTGAAATTGATTAATATTAGGTACCTTAAGTCCATATTTAAGAGTTTGGTGAACTCGCAAATGTTTCACTAAAAACTGTTTGAAATGAACCTCAATTAAAAATAACCTTGGTTCTGTATTTCTCTTTTACTATCTAATTTGATTCCAGAACTCAAGTAAAATTAATCGCAGATTTACTAGAATAGGCATTTCTTGATAACAGGAAACAATATTATACAACAATATACATGGTTTATGGTTCTGTTTCTTGTATTGGTAAATGATACTAAGCGATACTTCCTCTGGTGGTGATTTATGTAATGAGAGTAACAAGTAACTGTTGTTTTTGTGTTTACTAATCAATTTCAGGTAGAAGTAAAAATATAGAGATATCTTTGATTTTTGAGAAAAGGCACGTCAATTAGAGTTTTATTCGACCGATAAAAATCATGGCAACTCAAACAGAGAATAAATGGTAAGCCCATTTCAAATAACAGGGTTAGCATAGATAAATTCTGTGATGTTAGTATGTTCTCCCTGTTTTAGAAATGTTCACAGAGATAGTCATAACTTTTGAAAAAAAAGTCGGAGATCAAATTACATGGCCTAAAAGCAATTTATTGTTTAGTTGGAGCATTGGTACTGTATCTTTAGGCACAGCAGTGAAATAAGCAGATCACAGATTGTTAAGAGACCAACATTTCAAAATTGGAAACTTTCTGTACAAACTCTTGGCATGAATTCGATAAATAGTCACAAATATGATGAGGTATAACTCTGTATGATACAAGGTATTCTTGGAACTTAAAACTAAATAGGACCTTTTTTCTGGTATAAATATACCGAAGACGTATCGTACAGAGCTATCTTGTGTTGATGAGTCCTAATAAGGACGAAATGGCCATCTATAGGTGCTCTGTTTGATACCACTTCCTTCCATTTTGCCATGAACAAGGTCTAGATTAGCTCCAAATATGTATGAGTTAAATATTAGTTGATTTCAATCGATTAATATTTTTCTCTGCTTTCATTATTTTTGAATTCATGGCGATTGTACTCGTTAAACCTCTGTTTATGATGAGTTATATTATGATACAATGTATTTATTGTTTGAACGAATTGAAGTGTATTTGATTATTCAATTTTGTTTTCAATAATCTTTACATCAGTATTCAATATTATCAAAGGAATAAAATGAAAGGATAATAATACACAGACTATGTTCCATTTAGTAAGGTATTTTTGAAACTCCACTAAGCTCAAACTTGTTATATAAAACAATTTTTTTTTGGATTGATGAAGGAGTGATTTCCGCTAATGAAATTTATTTTCAATAAAATCGTACAATCCGTTTCCGTATAAGAACAAAATGCCATTAGGAGTGTATGGATAATATGATGAGGCTAATATGGTGAAACCAACAGAAACTTTAGTTAAAAAACTGATATTACTCACTCTGTTGACTCTTAGGCCTAACACAACTGGAAATTAGAGTATTGAAGAGAGCTTGCTGCCTTAACAGGACCAATATCTGAGCTACCTTTGTTGGATGTGTAAAAGGTATACTACTCACAAGAATACCCTCAACATTCTTGTTATCTGTCATGAAATAGCAGTGGTTTTGATCTGGCAAGTTCTGTAAAAAAATTAAAAAGCTTCTGAATTACCAGAACACTTCTTGAAACTAAAATCATGGATCTTCGGTGAAAATTCACAAAAGAAGAAATGATAAATCCATTCTGACTTACCACAAACAAGCCCCTATTATTTTCTGACCTCAACTTCCCATTACTACTCTGAGATACGATCAAATCTAAAAGAGGCCTTTTATTGGAAAAATCCAGCCACTCAAGTTCTGTCACCACTTGAAGCTGCCTTGCCAGGGCTACACACATTGGTAGTGGCTTATTTAATTTTAGAACAAAAGTTGCTGGTATTACAGAACTATTTTGACTGCTCAATGGTGCAAATGATGGAGAACTGTAAAGTATATTTCAAATTAATCAATGAAAATTTTAATAAAAGACTTGTTCACCTTTTGCCATTCATAGTTCTACTAACAGTTATTAAAGTAGTGGTTTGTAGTTTATGAGCTGCAGATCCTTCCATACAAACTGTAACACTGTATCCCAAGTTTTTGCTAGATATTAGTTCGACACTAATGGGTTCCAATTCTCCCTTGCTAATGTTAATTAGGTCATATGGTGAAATAAAATATGTCAATCTCATTGGATGACCACCTCTTCGTTTTTCCAATATACCAACAGGAGATTTATAGATCAAATTGAAGGGTTCCTTCATGAAAGACTGTAGTTGAGCTAACGTGCTTAAATCTGATTCCAGAGACTGCAGAGCTGTGAAGGCTTTACTTTTAACTTTTTTCTCAGCATTCAGTTGGTAGATAGAAGCAAATCCTTCTAGTTGTGCTGTAAAATCTTGGAAATCTCCCCTAGATAGGCAACTCACTAATTCAGCACAGCTTTGCTGTTCCATTTTGCCTTCATGATGTACTTTAACATCTTGCACTATACCTGACGTATCTAATAGAATTTCCAAATAAAACATATCTGAAGATATAAAAAGTTGAACATCCGATGGTCCAACCACAAATTTCAGCCTGAAATAACCAAATTTTCATAAAAAGCTACAGCAAAAAAGCATGTATACTCATACCCTAACTGTCTAGTTAAACTTTCCAATCTTTCAACCATACTTTGTAATGAAGTAACTTTCATTGAATATTGTAAGGTATCTAAACATTTTTGATGCTGGCTTTTATCAACACTGTCTTGAGCATATCTTTGTCCTAGATCAAATATATTGGTTATGAGATAAATATTCAAAATTATTGAAATATTCACTTACCAACATAGTCATTCTGACATTCTTAGAAATTTCAGGTAATGTCTTGAATTGTGCTGTTTTAGATCGCAGTTTTTCCATAAGAATTTCTAACTGCCAATCCTTACTTTTATCTGATTCACAAGGGGCCATAGCTGCACTACCTAAAATAAAAATTCAAACTCCTTACTTCATATATAGGGCATCACTATCATGCGAGTATTACCGTTGGAAACACGATTCATTATTTCAATTAAATAGTTAGTTTTTTTCCTTGTACTAAATAAGGCTAAAAATTAAACTTAAAAGAAAATACATTTGAGAATTTTCAACTAGCTAATATAAATTTATCCGACATCGTACATCACTGTTGATATACACAAGGCGAGCAGCTGTCACCTGCGAAGTGCAAACTGTCATTTTTGAGTATCCATAGAAAATATTGTAACACAGAAATAATTTCTTCTTCTATCATAGTGGCTTTTCAAATATTTGGCTTTTTCAAATTTTGAATTAAATTTGGAAGCTTATTTGAAAATTACAGTTTTTAAGAATTAAATTGATTTTGAAGAAACTTTTGGTATTATGAGTTTTGAGCAGGCATCAAAGCAGATGTTTTTCAATTCAAATTGTTTTTAGATATTCGCCGTTGTCGCCCGAAGGAAGTCTGTCCGAATAAAGTGTGAAAAAAGTGGTACGCCAATGTTTTTTTCCAAAAATAAAAGAATTTTCCTAATGGCTACACAATTCACAGTGAGAGTGTTTCCTTAGTTTTTTTACCTCCGACGAATACATTCCGAGATACAAAATTTGAAAAAGCCCTGAGCAGGTGCTTTTGAGCGCTCGTTCAATGGTGGAGCAATGAGGCTATTACCTCAAAATTTTGTTTAGAACTTGACATTGATACTAAATATATAAATGCAAAATCTCAGCACGATCGGAATAATATTCTTGAAATTATTCAAAAACGATTGGTTTCCTTTTATCTGAGATACTGAAAACACCCTGTAAGATTCGGCTGGTTAACGAAAAATATCAAGTCTCTAGGACAATCCCTTCGAAAGTTCTTGTGCTTAATTCCATATTGTGTACTTTGAAAAATAAAAAACATTTTTTCGACACACAGCCCATTATTTTAAATCTATTCCAATCCACTATATAAATATAAACTTTCTTCTTACGACAGCTTGTACTAGTAGATCCGACCAAAATTCCTCACAACAACTACAAGTTTTTTTTCCGTAAAAAAACAATGGGTTGGATATCTATGAATACCTCAATTTCAAGTAGACTTTATCGGGTTTGGTACCTGGATGGCTGGCCCTGTTGCGTTCAAACGCAAATGGGCACAGCCTAAAATCAGTGCTTTTTCAAATTCTTTTAGGGAGAAGGTTGATTTTATGACCTGACCTTCTACCTGTTAACGAATTATATAGTTTACGTTCGCAAGGTGACGCACAATAAATAAGATCTTGTCAAAGTTGCGAAATTCGGAAATACCGAAACGTTTTGTGTGAGTTCAATCCGCAAAACAGTCGAAAGATGTAGGTAATACAAGTCAGGGCTCAGGGTCGATTTCTCCATTTCGTGCAAACAAGACGATAAATCAAAAATGTTGGTTTTTCCATTCAGGACACCTAATAAAGTGATCGAATCTTCAAACTATTCAGTTTTTTCATTAAAAACCGTCCGAAGTACAATACTTACATCCAAAATCCGCTGTCCCCTCAGGGTATTTTTGCAACGTTATATATTGTCTATGGCAACCGTTGGAGATTTAAGATTTTTGGTTGGAAATGTATGGGCTGCCTATATTTACATGGCAAATTCTAAGGTGGTTTCAGTTTGTTATACAAATAAAGTTGGAAGTTGCAGGGTGTTTCGAAATTATTGCGTTTTCTGGCATACCCACTGTGTATCTCGAAGACCTCTTATCATATTTTCAAGATGAAAACTGTCTTTGATAGATATTTTCACTTAGAATTTATCGGCCTACCCTAATTTTTTTTGGGCTCTAGTTTTCGAGTTGTCTATAACTAAAACTTATGGTTTTTATAATTGGACTTCAGTCACGAAAGTAGCTTTTATTAGAGTTAAGAGTCTCAAGTGTTTTTTTTCCTACGACGTTGAAAAGAAGAAGTTAATATGGGAAATAGCCCAAATAATTTATCAACGAATATTCAGTAATCATAACTTTCTCGTCAACGACAAGGCTCCCTTACTCAACTCAACGTCTCAAGATCATTCCATTAGAAAGTTGGATGTGACTTCTAGCCAGATAGATTTTTTTGACCTAGGATTTTCAATCAGTCAGCCGAAATTCAAAATTTATAGATATTTCGGCCAAACTAGTCTGGGGACAAACACGTAAAAAATGTCTGTTTTAGGCTGAAAGCAACTGTACCTACTGATCGTGCCCTTCTTTGGTATCCGAAGCTACATAATGGTCATAGAGAGATGCGCCCAAGTCCATTTGTCGAGACAGTACAAAGAAGTCAGAATTTGCATTGCCTCTGATAGTCAGATGGCACTAAGGCTCAGAGTAGGAAATAAGCTCACCTTTTACTCTAAGCACTTATGCAACTAACGGCTGTTAATTGCTCGTGAATCAAGGTCCATTTGGAGCCGTAAACAATTCCTCACAATACGGCGGGGTACAACAAGCTAGTTCTAGTTTGTATAGCTGCCCACCAGAACATTGAGGTAATGGGAAAGCAGACGCCAGTACAAAAAGAGAACACACCGTGCCCTACTTGGGGTATCATCCATTCTGATCAGGGGAGGGTCGATGCTTGGAAAAAGAGAAGAAATACTGGATCAAACACTCAGGTGAAATAAAAGCAACGAGACTGGTGGCATCTTCAGAAGGAAGGCTCTACAAGCTCTATCGTTGTCAAGCAACGAGTAATGGAATGGCACGACCGGATTGTAAATCAAGGATTATCGACTTGAGCCTATTAGCGTAGAAAGGGTGTGATTTTTCACACCCCCTAGCGATCGGCTATCACACTCCCTACTAAGGGGAACATTCACTCATCCCGGATAGCAAGTATCAGGGGGATTGAGCTCTGAGGTCTTCGGTGTTCTTCTTCTCCTGGGCCTGGGTTGTTCGTCCTTCGTTGCTTGGTCCTGGATCTCTCGGTTGATGTCGTGGTAGTTGGTTTGCAATGTTTCCCTCCATGGTTGTTCCTGGTGTCCATCGTGACCTACAAACTTCCTTACCGTTCTAGCAGTACCAAGAAGTACTGCTTTTTGCATTACTTTAAACAGGTTTTCATCCAAATCTAGCTCCTTGAGGTTGGACTTGAGGCTCTTAGGAATAATTCCTGTGGTTGATATGAGAATGGGAATGGTTCTGGTACTAGACATTCCCCACTGCCTTTTAATCTGAAGTTCAAGCTCTCGATATTTCGATATTTTTTCAGCATATTTTTGACGTAGATTGTTGTTGTTCGGGATGGCTACGTCTATAAGTATTGCTCTCTTCTCTTTTTTTTCACTAGGATTATATCTGGCCTGTTATTAGCAACTGTTAAATTTGTAAGTACTGTGCGGTCCCAGTATAACCTGTAAAGGTTGTTCTCCAGTATTACTTCAGGCTGATACTTATAATATGGAATTGTTTCGGACTGCAGAATCTTCAGTTGGATGGCGAGTTCCTGATGAAGTATTTTACAAACTGCATCATGTCGACTCTTATATTCATTTCCAGCAAACATTTGGCAGCCTCCTGTAATATGTTGGATTGTTTCTGATGTTTGGCATCCGTAGCGGCATCTATCGTCGGTGAGGCTCCTATCCTTCATGATATATTTCTGATAGTTTTTAGTTTGCACTACTTGATCTTGAATGGCAAGGAGGAAACCTTCTGTCTCAGGAAACAATCTTCCAGAAGTCAGCCAGTAGTTCGACGCAGGAATGTCGACATGTTCCTGGGTGACCTCGTTCAGGTGTCTTCCATGTAGGGGCTTTTCTCTCCATCTTTGAATTTTATCACTATCCGTCAGTGTGATGTTTTCATGAGGGTGCTCGCTTAGTAATAGAGGTGTTGAACAATCTGCTTCAATCAGTATCTTATGTAAGTCCGATGTGTTTGCTTTATCTATAAAATAATTTCTCAAGTTGTTTATTTGTTCAGCTGCCATTTTCTTTATGTCCACAAAGCCTTGTCCGCCTTGAGTTCTTGGAATTGTGGTTCTTTCAACACAGCATTTAGGATGATGCTTGTTGGCCTTTGTACATAGTGTTCTCATTTTCCGTTGGAGACGATCGAGATCTGTATTACTCCACTTCACTATTCCGAAAGAGTAGGTGAGAACTGAGCAAGCGTAGGTGTTAACAGCTTTTGTGAGATTTCTGCTGTTCAGTTTCGTTTTCAGAACGCTCCTCATTCTTCTGGTGAACTCTGCTGTTAGTTCGTCCTTCATCACTCGTTGGTCTATCCTTTGACATTGCTTCATACCTAGGTATTTGTATAGATCACCTGCCAGCATTGCCTTTATTTCTTCTCCGTTAGATAAGGTGAGAGGTGTCTGTTGGATTTTCCCTCCTGCTATATTTAGGGAACGACATTTGTCCAGTCCAAAGTTCATGCTGACGTCTTTGGAAAACATCTCCACTAGTCGTAGTAGGCACTCTAGTTGGTCTCTGTTTGCTGCAACAGTTTTAAGTCATCGACGTATAAAAGATGGTTAATCAACATATTGCTAGTGTTGCCTTTCAGGTTGAATCCCTTTCTGGAGGATTTTAAAATAGTTGATAACGGGTTCATTGCCATGCAGAACCACAATGAACTCAAAGAGTCTCCTTGAAAAATTCCTCTCCTGATGGATACTGTGCCAGTTCTTATGCCTGTTCCGCTGATTTCGATGTTAGTTCGCCAAGTTGACATAACTGTTTTGAGAAAGCTCACTATTCTTGGATCTACTTTATAGATCTCTAAAACTTTTATGAGCCATTCATGCGGCATGGAGTCGAAAGCTTTCTTGTAGTCAAGATAAGCCGTGAACAAATTTCTCCTCTTCTTATAGGCTTGGTTGCAGATTATAGAGTCGATTATCAGTTGTTCTTTGGATCCCATTGCACCCCTGGAGCATCCTTTCTGTTCTGATGCAATTATATTATTTCGTTCGCAATGGGAGTATAGTCGACGTGTAATGCAAGATGTTATGAGCTTGTACATAGTTGGCAGGCATGTCACTGGCCTGTACGTTGCTGGATCGTCTGTACTTTGGTGATTTTTTGGCAGAAGATAAGTTATACCCTCTGTCAGGAAGGAGGGCATACTCTCTGCACCTCGTAGAATTTCATTAACTGCCTTAGTTAAATTACTATGCAAACAGTTGAATTTTTTCAGCCAAAAACTGTGGAGCCCGTCTGGTCCAGGTGATTTCCAGTTGTGCATTTCTTTGAGAATATCCGAAAGCTCTTGTTCTGTGATGACCGTAAGGGACATTTGTGCGGTGTTGGTTTGAGTTTTCTCTTCGTTTTTTATCCACTCGGCATTTTTGTTGTAAGTAGTAGGTGTTGACAGTTGTTCGGTCCAGAATTTTTCCATGTCATCCTTATTCGGATAGATGTTTGGGAGTTCTGTTGTTTTCCATCCAGATGTCTGTAGAAATTTTTCTCCGAGTTTTCAAAGGAGATGTTATCTTGTTTCCTCCTGTTGCTCTCTTTATATCTTCGCAATCTCTCGGAGTAGACACTGAGTTTTTGTTTCAGTGTGTCGATGCACTGCTTTACTGTTGTGTTTTCTTCTTCATAGCTTGAGTGCTTGCGATTTCGATAGATAATCGATTCCACCAACGATTTCAGCTTGATTGTTCTGATGCCATTTTCATATTGTGTCAGCCTTCCTATGTCCTGCCGACAGCGTTGAACTTTTTCCTCCAGCCTCCTTTGCCAGTGAGGTAGGCGAGGTTGTGGACAGGGTTGATTTGAGTGCTGTCTTGGTTTGGTCTTCATGCCCAGCACTTCCACTACAGTTGTTGCGGCACAATAAAGGATGAGATGGATCGTTTCCAGTTGTGTTGCCATTGAAAGGAATTTTGGTATGACATCAGTGTTCATTATCTTGAGGATGACTGCAAGCTTTTTGGATGATCTGATCCTAGGTAGTGTTGGTCTGGAGAGTGGATCAGTGCCGTTGTATTCGCTGAATAATCTGTGCATTGCTGATTCAAGACGTTCCACTAGAGCTTGTCGTTCTTCGTTCGAAATTTTATGGGCAGTTTCTACCGAGGTATGAACCTGAGGTGATGAATGTTCATTCTGTGTTTCGTCGTCCGTTTGAATATCTTCTTGGAGCGGTAATTGGAGTTCAGTTGTTCTTTCTTCATGTGTTGCTCCATGGTTGTGCTCTCTGTTTCCAGAAGTTGTGTGTTCTTCTCTATTATGGTTTTCTTCGTTGTTTAATCATTGACAACTTCATTTTTAATTTCCTGCAATCTGTCTTCTGATATAAGTTTGTTTCTGAGGATTACGCGATATTGGTCAGCTATCCTCTGTTCAGTTACTTGTAGATCTGGAAAACATCGCTTGAATTCATTGAATAACCGTTGTCTGTATCCAGTTAGTTCTTGACCCAGGTTTGTTATTTTATAGTAGATGCGCATGATCGTTTCATTGATACAACTTGTCCATTTCATGCGTCTTCTGGGTAACCCTGCTTGAGTGAACGCTGGTTGAAGATCCTGCGTAGCACTATTTGTAGGGGGTGGCACTGCTGTTGTTTGCCTCCTTGGTTCTTCCTGTTGAGCTGTAGTGTTTTGTATGACAGGGGCCCGCCTCCTCAGCGCCCTGCCACTGACGTCCCGCATGCTGTCATGTCCAGCGCCAGCTCCAGACATGCCCTGACGATCCTCAGGCAGCGACTCAATATTTCTACTCCTTAATTGCACCATCATTATGGGTTGCATTTTATACCTACTGCCAGGTTTAGCTCGGGTACCTCGGGTTGCTAAGCCCGTACTCTAGAACTTACCATTCCAGAGCCCCTTTTATTATTATTATTATTATTGTTCCAATAAGAGTAGAGGTACAAATACCTATAAACTCAAACTTAAAAAAAAATAACATTCGGAAACTAAGTATAACTCAAAACACAAATTATGGTTTACAATAAGAAAAAAAAAATTTAGGACGTATGTATTATTGTCGAGGTTGGGTAATCCATCGGTCATATCCATTCTTGAAGGCGTTGGTGGAGGTTGCATCTACAAGATCACTCGGTAGACTGTTCCATAAGTGGAACACCCTATTTGTGAGGAACTGCTGTCTCTGAGGCGTGCGGAACTGTTCTCTTCTAAGCTTAAGTGAATGGCCCCTAAGGTGATTGTGGTTTCTGGAAAACAAGCGACGGATATCGTCGCCGAAATGATTGCGAAGGGCTTTGAAGGTAAAAATGATAATGCCTCTTGTTCTCCTGTCTTCAAAGCTTGGCAAACTGAAGAGTTGCAGTCTTTCTTCATAAGAAGGTCTAATGGGTGCATAAGGAAATCGAGTTACCCACCGTTGAACCGACTCCAGAAGAGCTGCGTCCGCTCGAGATGAAGGCCACCACGCTGGTCCTGCATATTCCAGAATAGGTCGCACATAATATTTGATTATTTACTGAGCGTAGCGTTGTTACAGCCGTTAAAAGATTTTGTAAGAATGAAAGCAGTCTGCTTTGCCTTGCTAGTAATATGCGCAATATGTTAGGACCACGAAAGGTCGGTCGTGACAGTCACGCCAAGGTCACACTGATGCGAAACAGAAGATAGGGTTTTACCATCAAGATGGTAGTCGAAAGATGGGTTTGTTTTGCCAATGTGTAGAACTGAGCACTTATCAATATTCAAAGGCAACAACCAATCAGAACACCACTGAACCAACCGGTCTAAATCCTCCTGAAGAGTCCTGTACGAAGAAAGAGGGTTGTTGTACAACTTCGTGTCATCCGCGAAGAGAAGGCAAGGGGATTTCAAAATACGTGGCAGATCGGATGTGTACAGGAGAAAGAGAATGGGTCCAAGGATCATTTGGAGATGTGAACAATACCTCAGAACGCTGGCCAAGCACAAGCTAGTGTACGTCAGATTCGGTAATGGCTCTCCAGAACATTGAGGAAAAGTGGCGCACTTGCAAAAAGAGGAGAAAAACTTCCATTCACCGGAACCATGCCTTCATTTTGGGTATCAACCACACTGATCAGGTAGGAGGTCGATGATTGGAAGAAAAGAGAAAAGCACTCTCACTGGATTATTAACACACCAGATCAAAGATACTATTTGCTCCTTCAAAAAATGAATAGTCAAAAGAACTTTAAGATTGACGCTCACTTGGACGAAGAGGCGCAAAGCGAGAAGAAGCGTTGTTTTCAGCCGGAGAAGTTTGCATTGAATCAAATGGGGAGGCGCATAGATAAACTAGAGAGTAGTTTGTCTATGGGTAGACGCTCATCTAGAAGGCGCGAAGCGAAAGGCCGAATCGTTAGACACGGGGCATATTAGACGCGCACTTGGAATGCTGATTACTGGGCTTCTTTCGGGTAACTGTTTCGGTAAGGGCAACTCCTCAGAGTCTTTAGTCTAAGGGCAACTCTATATCTGTTGTATCTGTTGTATGGGATCGGCAGCAGAAACTACTGAGCACATATACAGGGTGTCAAGGAAAAAAGTACCATGCATAGTGCCACGCGATAGAGGACCATAAAATATGAAAAAAGGTTTCATGCATATATGCCCGAAAATGATTCCTTCAAGAAATACAGGGTGTTGAAGTTTATCATTCAAGCACAAGGACCGCAATTCGAACATCTTCTGAATACTTAATGTTTTTGGTTAATTAATCAGTCTTTTGTTGTTGTTATTAAAATTTAATTCTAGAAGTGTTTGGTCCTTGCTATTGTAAGTAGGTTACTTTGTCGCTTCTGGACATTTTGAGTGCATCATAATTTTTCGATGCGTTTTTACCGGAAACAGTTGGTCCTAGTGATTTCAACAAAGTATACATTTTTGAAGGAAAAAAAGATAGAGAAATCGCTTTCTGTAGTCCAGAATGACAGACAGTGTAAGACAAAAAGTAAAGGTTGATTTAAATGTGGAGCAATGCTGTAAGCGGCGCCCTCTATAAGTAATCTAAAAACTAATATGATATTTGGATTCTGCATCATACAAAACACCCGCATATGTTCAATTCTTACTTCTTTGTCCAAAGCTATTAAAAAAACAAATAAAAAATAAACACACTGTATTTCTTAAAGGAAGCGGCTTTGGACATATAATCATGGGACCTTTTTTCATATTTTATGTCTCTCTAACGCGTGGCACTGTGCATAGTACTTTTTTCCTTGACACCATGTTATTGAATGTATTGGTGCAAAGCAGACTTTACACTCTACTGGTTGGCGCGACCTTGACGCCATCTGACGAGGCTCATAGGAAAATATTTAAATTTTTGAAAGATGTTACATTCCTGGGAAAAATGTAGCTTTAGTACATTGGTTGCATTGCAGAAAGGTAGTCACGGTGTCAATCGAACACAATCTAATCTTATTCAATGTATGGGTAGACAAAAATGTTAACAAATCAACTCTCGTCATAACTTCCACTATCTAGCAATACTGCATAGAATATCTAACATATATATTCTGTATGTGAATTTAAAAAAGCGAGGCTCTTATTCACACCGATTACTATAATATTCATGTCAGAACTATTATTTGAATGGCTCTTTACTTAGAAATTATGCGAAATTAACACCACCAGTCCGTGAAAAGCATTTATTAATTACAAAGCAACCAGGAAGAGCGCATTTTCCAGTAATGCAAAACTGTTATTATAATTAATTCGTTCAATGAGCGGTTTGAGTGAATTGTTTCGAGTGAAATGAGATTAACAATTTTTATATTGAGAAGGTTAGATATTGATTCAATGCATTCATATAGTACAATAGTTATACCTGAGTATTATTTTGTTTTGAAGCTTTATCGCCCCGATTACACTCAGCTCGCTGCCACGGCAGAGAGCAGGGATTTAAGCAGGGAAGTGGGCAGCACGAGAATGTAATCACTACACTTCCCTACTCGCTGACGCTGCTGCTCGTGTTGCCTTATGCGGCGTTCCCACAAGGCGTTTTTCACGACAGTGAACCACGCTTTCGTGAAATACACTTCTGTGTGAACGCATTCCTCACGAAAGCAAGTTTAAAAACTATGCGTTCACACAGAAGTGTATTTCACGAAAGCGTGGTTCACTGTCGTGAATAACGCCTCGTGGGAACGCCGTTTTACATTGGCGGTTTTTCGTACTCAAGTCAAAGGACCGGCCGCTTTAACGACAGCAACACCCCGATTACACTCAGCTCACTTCCACGGCACGGCAGGGAGCACTACACTTCCCTGCTGCCTTCCGCTGCTCCTCGTGCGCTGCCTCATGCTCCCTAAATTTGTGGTTTTTCGGCGAAAGTCAAAGGACCAGCCGTACGAGCAGCAATGAGTAATTACATTCAGATAGGGTTATTATTATTGTCGAGAAAATGTCCACGACGGAGTGGACAACTAACAATTCTGACGAATGCTTACATTTTCCATCAGTGGTGAGACAAAAATTATTGCGAAAATCACACGAGCTACAGTTATTTCACAGGAATTTCAATTAAAATCCCATTTTTAACATAAAAGTGATTAAAAGAAGAAAAATAACTTTTACCGGGATTCAATGATTTTCAGCCTATCCGCCTTCCAAAGCCGATTACAACAAAAAAAGTCGAATCACGTAACTTTTATTCCAATGGCTTTTGTAGCTCAGGACTCCGCGAAGTTTTAAAATGTAGTCAAAAGCTAAAAAGATGCCTTTTTGTAATTCTAAACCGAAAATGAATGTTTGAGTACATCCAACAGAAAACTGACTTTCTAGCTTTTAAGGTTTATACTTCAGGAAGCTGAATATTCTTCATTATAGAATCAAATTCAGGACGATCATGTTAAAAAGATAAAAACTGCAAAATGCATTTGAAAAACATTCGAAGAATGATAACTCGAGAACTACAAAAAAATCGCATAATATACATGGGGTATTTTTGGATAGCCACCGGTCTGAGAAATCTAAAAGATTTTTTCAACATTAATCTTGTATAAGAACTTTACATCTATTTGAAAATGTGTGCAATAAAGCACTTAAACTAAAATGTAGCGAATTCACAGATACCTACCTATCAACCTATCATAATTTTATTTACCCACTCACCGAGTAATGCTGTTTCTAGATAATATTTACAATTAGAAAAATGAAATGAAAGTGATATAAATTATAGAAAAAATACTATGATATATTGACAGCAACATTCAATTAATGAATCGAAATAAGATTGAGTGACTGAAAAGAGATTATTCTGAAAATCTTCAATTGATATATAAATTTTTATTCGTTATCGATAACAACACAGAAAAATGCAATGATTTCGGTGAATGAGACCGTAATCCAACTTGAAATTATTTCTTAAAAAAATTCAGATCGTGGCGAAAAGCAGTGATGCGGATGTACACGGGAAAGAATATTCAGTGCCTTATTATACATTAGGTTATTCCTTATCGGCTTCCATCAGAATATTAAACCGTTCTGGTATGAATGCCTATTTTTAACTCAAATTCGCGAAATTCAATGCTACACACGTATTCCTTAAGAACTGACGTCTAAAATAGGTAGGTAAATGATTGTACCCTATAGGTTATCCAATAAATTTGCTTATACTCGTATATTCTGGAGTATTTTGTATTTTTAGTAGTTACTTACAGTTAATATTCAATAAACGTTTTCAATATACATCTTGATTGGAGTGTATACATTATAAAAAATGAAGTAAACAAAAGTTTACTTCTTCCTCTGAGGGTGTAACTTTTTCAGTCATCATCAATAGGGTTGGATTATTATAGGTACATATTATACATTATGTATATGAATCTATGATTGTAAGGGAATGCATATGTGTGTCATGATCTACACTACTTTATTGAAAATAAAGTACAAAAGTTTCTATTTCATGTTATTATCGAATGATTTTTCTTATTCTCATAGTCTATCCCATTGTAGTATTTTTCTGTCTTTGATGAAATTTAAAGTTCAAGTTTTTTACATGCAGGTACCTATATAAAGATCAAAATCAGATTATTGATGCTTTCAGAGGAAGAAAAAATAATAATAATGCAGAGATTCGAATGGGCGTTGTACCATTTCATTGTTTTGCAATCAATTCTCCTTCTGACATCGACATTTTACTGTTCAATTCTTTCCATTGAAATTTATAATAGGAATTAGATCAGCCAGCTGATTCAAAGTATTCATTGTTCTTTCAGTAAAGTTTGAAAGGTTCTTCTTGCGAAGCTGTTCGAACATCTGTAAATGAGAGCCGCTCATTTTTTTTTAGAATTTAGTCAACTCAAAGCAATTCAGGCTGCATTAGCCAACAGAGGACTAAACTTTGGCCATTTCGTGATTTCGAGAAAAAAATATTTTGGAATAAGGCTCCTCAAAAAATCATAGCGATTATCTTTTATTTGTTTCGTAGTAAAAAAAAAATCATTCGAGAAAAAATCTTTGAAATAATCGTTCGTTAACCAACCAAATCGTACATGGTGTTCCATCAAATATGGCCATTCATAATTTTTGTTCCTCAATATCTCAGACAAAACGGAACCCATCGAAATGAAATGTTGCGACCATATACAAAATACTCATAATAAGCCTCCTGCAAAATTTCGTGATCATAGTCTAAACAGAACCATAGAAAATTCAATTGGAATATTGAAAAGAAGAAACTTCATATTTCCATAAAAATATCCGATTCTAATAAAATTCATTTTATAAATAAAGATTGATACACTTTAATATTCATGCAGAATTTGGTGGCCATAGTTTTAACAGAACCATAGAAAATTTAATTGAAATGTTGAAAAGAAGAATCTCTAGATTTCCATAACAGGATAACCGATTCAAGTGAAATTTATTCTGCGAATCATGACTGATATATCGTGCGTTCAAAAAATTCGCGGTCAAGTAGGCTGTGGATTCTATTTTTCCCTCACAGACTCTAAGGAAAAATAGAATCCACAGCTTACTTGACCACGAATTTTTTGAACGCACGATATATCAGTCATGATTCACAAAATAAATTTCACTTGAATCGGTTATCCTATTATGGAAATCTAGAGATTCTTCTTTTCAGCATTTCAATTAAATTTTCTATGGTTTTGATGATGCGATCCTCTTGTTTAACGTGAATATTTTTCATGTAACGGGCGTTCAAAAAAATTCGTGGTCAAGTAGGCTGTGGATCCTATTTTTCCCCAAATGGACTCTAAGGAAAAATAGAATCCACAGCTTACTTGACCACGAATTTTTTTGAACGCACGTTACATGAAAAATATTCACGAAAAACAAGAGGATCGCATCATCAAAACCATAGATTTCTTAATTAGTTATTTTTTACATATTTCATTTTGAGACTAATTTCCAGAATATAATTCCGATTGTGTTGAGATTCTGCATTTATATATTTGGTATCAATCTCAAATCCCATATTAAATTTTGAGGTAAAAGTCCTACTGCTCCACCAAAGAACGAGCGCTCAAAAGCTACTGCTCAGGGCTTTTCTTAAATTTTCTCTTTGAAAAAGGAGCATTTTACGGCCTAGTTCAGAAAGTACGTGGGACTAGGTCAGAAAGATTTACGTCGTTATTAATCATAACTATAGCAACGAAATAATGGCTGACAGTTCATATGAAATTAGTTGTCGAAAGTTTGAATGTTTTTCGCAATATAATACGGAAAGCAGAAGCTATAGTGGTCTACACGGTTGCCAAAAAAATATTGTACGCAGCACGCTTGAAAATACCTAGTTACTCGCAGTAATAACTCTCCTACGGCTCCTTCCTAGAATCTAGAATGTACCTAGTCTATTCATCCAAAAACCCTATTTCTCGAACCTATTACATATTTGATTTCCTCAGATAACAGTTTAGAATGGTATATTATATTATAAGGATTAAAAGTGCATATTTTTTTACGAGCAATATTTGCCGAGCGAATGCAAAATTGCGAGTAAAATAGGCACTTTTAGTCCGTATAATATATACAGGGTGGGGCAGAAAAACCTATCCGATTTCAAAACGTTATAAAATTAAAACCACTCAGCTTGTCAAAATTTTTTTTTATTAACATATCGCAAATTTTATGCCATTTTTAAATTTAAGTTTTGAAAAGCACATCACTCAAATGTCGTCCTTGGGAGCGGATACACTTATTTAGGCGCTAGCGGTAGCTTTCCATGACTTCACCGTCATTTCCACAGGAATTTCTTCAATTGCCCGAGCAATTTCCCTTCGTAAAGCAAGAAGGGTCCTTGGTCGATGCTGGTAAACCTTCGATTTGAGGTAACCCCAAAGGAAGAAGTCACATGGAGTGAGATCCGGTGAGCGCGGCGGCCAGCCAAGATCACCTCTCAGAGAAATGAGGCGACCGGGAAACAGTTCCCTGAGAATGTCCATTGATCGTCGCGATGTGTGGGCGGTTGCACCATCCTGTTGAAACCACACATTTTCCACGCCATTTTCTTCCATTTTGGGTCTAAGAAAATTTTCCAGCATGAAACAATAGCGCTCGCTGTTGACCGTTACGGTTTGCCCATTTTCTTCAAAAAAGTAGGGCCCCCAGACGCCTAGGCGGGAAAGAGCACACCACACAGTCACTTTTGGGCTATGGAGGGGTTCCTGATAGATTTCCCGAGGATTTTCGTCACTCCAATATCGAAAATTCTGCCTGTTGCACGTTGTGTAGCAATTATCGAACCGCCGCATTCGATAAACCGCTCAATAACAAAAGCACGATGTTCACCAGACCAAGGCATGTTGACTACTGACAAATGGCATAAAACCAGCTTTCTAACGGTTTTTACTCCACTACTCTACCTGCTCTCTCTTCTGAGAAAAAGGGATTTGAAATCGGATAGGTTTTTCTGCCCCACCCTGTACTATTTTTTCTTCAACCAAGCCAAAATAAATTTGGCGATAGCAATTCGGTAGTCAGGGATATCTGGTATTGTTGGTGAATAATATGAATATTGATTGTCAAGTAGACGTCAAATGCAATCACTTTTAATCCAAGGATTAAAAGTAGCGTTTTTAATCCTAGGATTAAAAGTGTTGCTGAGCAACGAGCAAATTTTTGTACGATAAGGGAATTTATGACTTTTGAACCTGAAAATGGTACAAAAATGTCAACATTTTTGGATGGTTGGAGAAAAATGAATATTTACTTTAATCAAGGCCTCTACATACGGCCTCTGGGGTTGATCGCCTATCCTGAGTAGGCTCAAGCATTGTTTAACAAAGGCTCAAGCCTAATCGGGTCTCGGGATATCCTTTCTGTTCTCCAACTCATTTAATGAATAAAAACTTTGTGTTGCCCCCATGTCATTAAATATTGCTTTCCATAAATTCAATTATTTTAGAATCCATTATCCTTCGCGCATGAGTACTATTTTCACTTGGCGGTTTCTCACGATTATAATGATTCAACGCTAATCAGAAATTGGATCCAGCCAAAAAGCGTTAATTAGTTAGTTAGATTTCGTAATGAACGTGACAGTTCCTTCCATTCAACGATTCACGGTTAGAACGAATGAATGGGGCGTGAAGAAACCAGTTGACATGCAGCAAACATTGTTATCTGCATGTTTGAGCTATTGCGAAGAGGATGTTGACTATACAGTTTTTCGTTTTGCAGACCTTCGATTAGTGATAGCAAAAGTAACGACATCGTTTAAAGACAGAGAAGACATTGGGATTTGCAACCTGTGGGTGTATACTAGGCAGAGAATCGTTAAATATTGACCTGATAGTCTTGAACTATAAAAATTGATGATACCGATTTGGAGTATTGCGAAAATCATTTTTGGCGTTTATTCCTTGAGAAAAATCCATAATTTTACTCAAATGTTTATGAGTTTCAAATTTCGAGACCAAAGCAGTCCTGAATGACTCAGCTGGACTGTCGGAAGTTATTTTGTCCAGTAGTCTATGTATAAGCACTCTAACTTTCGAACAAGAGGAGCAAGAGAAGCTAGATACTTACAATAGGTGTAGGGTGGCATATCTCGGTTGATAGTGTGCCAGATCAGTAGAACAGCTCTACAGCTACAACGATTTGAAATTTTCTATTCAGTTCTTCAAAAACGAAACAAACTCTTGACTTGAAATGAGTGTTACGTGAAGAAACCAGTAAACATGTAGCAAACATTTTTATATGCATGTTTGAGCTATTGCGAAGAGAATGTTGACTATACAGTTGCTCGTTTTGCAGACCTTCGATTAGTGATAGCAAAAGTAACGACATCATTTAAAGACAGAGAAGACATTGGGATTTGCAACCTGTGGGTTATATTGGACATATAGAATCTTTAAATATTGACCTGACAGTCTTGAACTATAAAAATTGATGATACCGATTTGGAGTGTTGCGAAAATCACTTTTGGCGTTTATTCCTTGGGGAAAATCCATAATTTTACTCAAATGTCCAGAGTATCAAATTTCGAGACCAAAGCAGTCTTAATGACTCAGATGAACTGTCGGAAGTTATCTGTCCGGTAGTCTAGGTATAAGCACTCTAACTTTCGAACAAGAGGAGCAAGAGGAGCTAGATACTTACAGTAGGTGTAGGGTGGAATATCTCGGTTGAGTATGATAATGTGACAAATCAGTAGAATAGCTCTACAGTTATAACGATTCGAAATTTTCTATTCAACTCTTCAAAAACGAAACAAATACTTGACTTGGACTGAGTGTTACGTGAAAAAACTAGTTAACTTGCAGCAAACATTGTTATCTGCATGTTTAAGCTATTGCGAAGAGGATGTTGACTATACAGTTTTTCGTTTTCAGACCTTCGATTAGTGATAGCAAAAGTAACGACATAATTTAAAGGCAGAGAAGACATTGGGATTTAAAACCTGTGGGTGTATACTAGGCAGGGAATCGTTAAATATTGACCTGATAGTCTTGAACTATAAAAATTGATGATACCGATTTAGAGTATTGCGAAAATCATTTTTGGCATTTTTTCCTTAAAAAAATCCATAATTCTTACTCGAATGTCTGTAAGTTTCAAATTTAGAGAAGAATGCATTCTTGAATGACTCAGCTGGACTGTCGAAAGTTACATTGTACAGTAGTCTATTGGCGTTTTCGGAAACTTACTCGATCACTCACCCGGGTTACAAATTGACGGATAAACAGTTCCATTGCTGTCAATTTGTAACCCGGGTTAGTGATCGAGTAAGTTTCCGAAAACGCCATATGTATTAGCACTTTAACTTTCGAACAAGAGGAGCTAGAGACTTAGATGTAGGGTGGAATATCTCGGTTGATAGTGGGCCAGATCAGTAAAATTTAGCTCTACTGTTAAGACGATTCGAATTTTTTATTCAGCTCTTCAAAAACGAAACAGATTCTTAATTTGAAATGAATGGGGCGTGAAGAAACCAGTTGACATGCAGCGATCTTGTTGAAATTTCGTACGAACATTCAGTATATCAATTTCCATTCACAAAATAAATTTCACTTGAATCGGATATCTTGTTATGGAAATATGAAGTTTCTTTTTTTCAATATTCCAATTGAATTTTCTATGGTTCTGTTTACACTATAGCCACAAAATTTTGCATGGGGCTTATTATGTGCATCTTGCATGTGGCCGTGAAATTTAATTTCGATTGGTTTCGTTTCATCTGAGATATTACGGAACAAAAATTTTGAACGGCCATATTTGATGGAACACCCTGTACGATTTGGCTGGTTAACGAACTCAATCGAGGCATTCGAGAACCGAACTCACCCTGAAAATCTCAAGTCTCCAGGACAATCCCTTCGAAAGTTATCGTGCTAACGGACGGGCAGAGTTGAATTTGACCACGAATTCGTCATCACGGAGTCTAACCCTACCGTTGGAGACCAATTTGAAAATTACAGACATTTGAGCAAAACGATATAGCACTCGTTTGAGTAGAACGAGCGCTCAAAAAAGGGGTTGGTTTTATATGAGAAGACGAGTAATAACAAAAGGAATATAAAAAAGCTTATAATCTCTATTTTAAAAGATCCTTTTTCTTCTATTTTAGTGATGAATAACTGAACTACAAACACACATTTCAACGAACTACAGGAGTGATTATTGATCGTATAGCAAAAAAGCTGCTCCAAATTTCAACGAATACTTACCAAATTTCAACGAATACTTACGAAACACTGATAATCGTACAAAACGATAGCATGAGACAAACGACATCCCATTTAGATTTTCATACACCATTTTTCCAACTAGATAACAATGAAGCAATTCACAATTCAATTCCTCTTTCTTCTGTTTTTTTTTCACGGTGTATACAGAAGGCGAAGAACCAATGGGCGTGATTATTTACTTTTAAACGAAACGAAAATCGCTGTACTTGATCTTCTTTAGTGGGAGACGGCGAACAAGGCCACCAAGAATTGTGGAAAATATAAAACTGGCGACGCTAGTACTAAGAAACCAAAGTTAATCACAGTTTCAGATCAAGTTCAGTTTTTCCCACGATCATGAATTGTGCTGTAAGTATTAATTTTCGATGAATATAATTGGAATTAATGAATCATCTAAAAAAATGAAAAAAAAATCATATTTCAAAATTCACGCAATCTTATCATGAAACTGTTTGAAATTAATCGATTGAATAATAGAAGTAACATCACCACTTCACTCAAATCCGAAAAAAATTATTCTATATCATTTTGAGCTCTCTTTCTATATCTTGCTACATATATCGTTATCCTCAAATGTCTGGGTTCCCGAATTTTGAGCCAAAAATGATCTAAAACGATAATATTCGACCCCCTGATGAAGAATCCGTGGTCAAATTAAATTCTGTCTATGGGAACGTCCGTCCGTAAACATGATAACTTTCAAAAGGATTGTCCAGGGTAGGTTGGGTTCTTTAATGCCGCGGTTAATTTCGTTAACCAGCAAAATTGTACAGGGTGTTCTATTTCAAGAGGGTCGCATAATCAGAACCATTTTTCCTAATAATTCAACATTTGTCAATTTCATCGAGCTCAAATTTTCAATGACAATTCGAAGCAGTACGCAAAATTTTGTGGAAGTTGCCTCAATACAACCAAAGAAAAGTCTATATATTAAAACAAAATTCAAATATTTCCCTGAAAACTCCCGATTGGAATGAATCATGCAAATTTTCAAAAGGATTGTTAAATCAAAACCATAGAATTTTCATATTTTTAGTTATCGTTTTTTAACATATTTTACATTTTTAAATAATTTTCAGAATATAATTCGGATCGTGTGAGATTTTGCACTCATATTCAGATCAATCTCAAGTCTTATACAAAATGTTGAGGTCTTATTGCTTATTGCTCCATCAATGCACGAATGCTCAAAAGCACCTGCTCAGGGTTTTCCTGAAATTCTTTCTAATGGACCAAAAAATGTATATAATTTTTCTCTTTTGGCTATTTTGCCTTCTTTTCCGCGTAATTCATTATGGAGAAAAACATTGCTATCGTTTTCCAGGCATATTATTGAGTTTTATGCAAAACTGATTTGAAATTTTGGAGTGGTTTCGAGTCTTTAACAATTGGATTGGATCTCAAACAAAACAGTGATGGGGTTTACGATTTGCCATTACAAAAACATAGTTTCAAGTGAAAACAGGATATCGTTTTAAAAACCTGAAAAAATCATGTTTTATTCCATTTAATTTATATATTGAAAAAATACCCATAACGAAAAAAACCAATGAATATTATCCAAAAATCGACTGAAATTAATATATCCCAAGGTACACCAAATTTTATTGAATTGAAATGAAAACCAAGTGAGATGTAGGTAACTTTCTTGATGGATATATTTGTGGCGGTTTCAGAAAAAGTTGTCCGATCTTTTATTTTATTTTCCCCTTAACTTTTAATTCATGTCGTCCCCTAGCGGAATGTTCATGAATTATTCTAATTTATAAACAGAAAAAGCGAATTCAACAAATTTGACAAAACTACGATATGCAACTTTCATAACCACTGAAGAACACGTGAATCATGAAATGATAATTCGTTATCATTGAGAAATTTTAGAATATCGGAATAAACATAATTTCTTTAATGGAAAAATAAACCGCTATTTCAGAAGAAAGTTTTCTCAAAATTACCAAAAACATAAAATATTATTGAAATAAGAAGCGTGGAGTTATTGGACATCTCTGAATACTCTAGAAGAACTAAATTCTTTTCCTTGAAATTTTCATAATTCTTGAAAGTGTTTGAATGTGAAAAAACACACACACACCATTTAAACATTTTCTGAGTGTCATATCGATTCTAATTTGAATTTGTAATGTTTGTCAAATCAAATGAGTGTTACGAGATGAAAGATTTGAAACAAATACACAAAAATCTGCAGTACTTCATAAAATTAACATATGATCTCCTGATATGAGATTTTATACCACAAAACATTATAACAGCTGAAATAAACTAATCCTTGAAATCAAGAAATCAGAAGAATAGATCGAAGCACCTATCATATTACCATTGTTTGAGGATCTTAAAAAATGATATTACTAATATGTAGGTTATCAGTTATCCATAGCTCATTTTATAATGATTTTGAACTTTCAACCAAACCGAACACAATACGAATACTCTGTACCTAAACTCTTGTAAATAAACAATGATGAATCATAAAAAGGACAAATCCATTAAGTAAGACATGACATATCTTGTCCTGACCCAATGTTACTCGAATTATGAAGTGAAATGAATCATTCAATATTTGCATATACATATTTCATATTCATCATTATAATAAGTGGACTAATTAGTTCCAGAATACTGAGCTATTTATAATCTAACGTGGAAAGTTTTATTATAGAAGCACAATGGGAATCATTGATTTTCTAGATGTACCTACCTAGTGTGAGTACATATTATATTATACAGGTTCATGCAAAATTTCAAAACTATCGCATACTCAGTAACATAGAATTATTTTTTTTCTGAATTATCCGTTCTTTGGAATAATTCAGAATTTGTCTGATAGATACCAACCAATGACCAATTCAAAGCAGTACGCGAAAAGTTCGATGAAACTTCAAGAATTCGAGGAATAAAAATGGCAATGTGAATGATCAGGCAAATTTTCAGAGGGATTGTGAAATCAGAACAATACAATTTTGCTATTTTCAGTTAATGGTTTTTTCACATGTTTCATTATTTGAAAATTTACAGAATATTATTCTGAGCTGAGATCTTGTATTCATGTACACGAATCTCAAGTCCTATAAAAAATTTTTGAAGTAATATCATTTTTACTCCACCAATGAGCGAGCGCTCGACTGCACCTGCTCAGGGTTCTTCTTGCATTTTTTCAACTGAATTTAGATGTAAAACGACGCTTCAAATATTTTTTACTATGA
This sequence comes from Propylea japonica, assembly GCA_013421045.1. Lineage (NCBI taxonomy): Eukaryota > Metazoa > Arthropoda > Insecta > Coleoptera > Coccinellidae > Propylea > Propylea japonica. The sequence continues at coordinate 32,969,472 of CM024247.1, forward strand.
CAGAACATTCGATTTTCAAAATTTAAGAAACTGATGATGTATTTGGCTTCCCTAATTCTCTTTATTACCCATCCGACCATACTACCCATGGTTTGCTTTCGAAGAAGGTATTTATTTCATCCCAGGCTACTTTCGAGTACTCCATGTCAAAGTGCAGTTGCGAAAGGTCATTTTCTTCTCAGAACGCGATTGACGTATTCAAAGAAGACAGGGCCGGATTGGGCAGGCGGGATACCGGGGAATTCCCCGGTGGGCCCCCTTATGTAGTCTGTGGGGGCCCTTGTCATAAACGGTGCTACTTAATAATGAAACATATTATAGATTTATTTCGTTATTTCGGTTGATGGCTATACTATATTGTCAAACGCTAGAGTTGCCAGTCATCCGCTCCCGGGATTTTTCCAAAATTTAATGTTGAATTTCGGGTTATAGATTATTCTGAAATTGACGAAAACCAATTCCTAGTCTCCAATGTTCGAACTCGACTATGGAACGCACATCTTAGCAAGATTGCTTTTCTACTTCTTTTTTCGGGTTCACCTTAAACTACGTGCCTCTGTCAGAATCCGAACCAGTACTCTGGTTCTGAGCCTCTGGGGCCCCCAACAAAATTTTTCCCGGTGAGCCCTACCATACCAGTCTGGCCCTGAAAGAAGATTTAAATATCATTCCACCACAACCTGAAGAAGAGCATGAAGTAGAATGGCGATGTCCCCATCAATAAGCCATAAACAGCAGTAGGCTGATGCAAAATGCGTTACCATAAAAAATCGAGGATCTAGTATTTCATCATTTTTACCCTTAAAGGGGACTGTTATGCATACCGAAATAGAATCTGGATTAATCAACAGACGATTTGTGATTTAACCTCAGAAGAAAACCCAAGACATTATTCTGAGTCATAAGACATTCCTGGATGCATAATACATTACCAATTACCATATTTTTTCCCACCATGGACTTTTTTCTGCCATTTGTCAACAAATAACATGATGAATAATAATGTGTACAAAACATATTTTTTCCATATCACTCAATATAAATAAGCGTTTTATATTCAAAAATTATATTATCATTCAGCACGTTGTGTGCAATAACTTTTAAAAGATGTTACTAGACAACCATAGATAAATAAAGTTTATTTTTCTATGTAGACAACCTTCAGGCCTGGCGCACAATGGAGTAGACAGACAGTCTTCGACGAGAAAATAGAAGAGAGAGAGTTTGTCGGGGCTCGACGGGCTAACCATAAAGGAGAGCGTCCACCTCTCGGCAGCGAACGAAGCGGATTTTAGAATTCTTTGTATAGAATCCGATTCGTTCGGCGCGGGCAGGTGGACGCGCTTGCATTAGTTTCTATACAAAGGATTCTAAAATCCGCTGCGTCCGCTCCGTCCGCTGCGTTCGCTGCCGATAGGTGGACGCTTACCTTTAAAGGGAATCACACCCCTTCGATGATCAGTTCAAATTGTCTTAGCGTTTTGTGTTCGCCACATACCTCCAAATAATATGCGGTTTTCGGGAATATTTCATGAAATATATGAACAATAGCGCTAACTGAAAAAAGTAGCAATCGGAAACACAAGAAGAACAATTTTCTCGTTATTTTCCACCTTTTTCAAAAAAAAATTATCAATTAGAGTTAGCGCTATTAATTCATTCATAACAACACTTTCCCACTAAAAAAAATTAATATAAATGAAGAGTGAAAACAGAAATTTTTATTTCCGAAATTGAAATTACCGATTCTCAACTTGGAACCACACGGCTCCCTCGTCGTACCCCGACAAACACTCTCTCTCTTCTCGAAATCGAAAATTGTCGATTCCGGTGTGCATCCAGCCTTAGAGCAGAAAAATGTTGTACATAATCTAGATATTATTCGCTATTGGAATAGGCAGTTCAACAAGATGGAAAAACGAACAAATTTATGATTTGAGTAGAGGGAAAAGTCCTTTTCTAATTTTCTTCAAATCCAAAGGACCATTTTTCTTCTACTCCTCATAGTATTGTTTATTCCATTTCAGGTGTTCGTCCTAGCTTTCTCCGTCTTCATCATAGCTGAGGCTGCTCCAAAAGCTGGTGGATATGGACTAGTAGGTGGTGGAGGAGGCTACTATAATGGAGGGGGCTACAGACCAAACTATTATGGAACTGGCTATAGAGGTTATGGAAGCTATGGAGGCTATGGAGGATTCCCTAGTTATTCAGGGTATGGAGGAAGCTATAGACCTGGTTATGGGGGATACAGACCTGGTTATGGGGGCTACAGCGGCTATGGAGGAAACCCAGGTGAGTTTTCGAAGTTGATCTGTAATAACATAATGCTGTTGTAATGATCAACCATTTGGTTGTTTTCGTCTCTATCAATTAGAGAAATATTCAATTATTCCATTAAATATGCAATATTAATTATGAAGCTGTTCGGTAAGCAATTGGGTTACAATTATGTGTTCTTTTCAAACCGAAAAAAATCATTTCCATAATATTAATAAAGGATTAAGCTGAACTTCCTTATTCAAAATCCACGGTTGAATTGAAACTCCAGCCACAGTCTATGATAACTCAACAAGAAGTGAAGTCCCATAGTTTCAAGTTTATTCTTTTGGGCTTTCATGTTCATATTTTTGATATTAATCAATTCGATATTTTGCAAGATGTCACCAGTTGAAAATTTAATAAGAATTTCATGAACTCCACCTAGGTTTAAGAAGGTTATTGGTTGAATGGATGGGATTATGATCGAAAATTCAAATTGGATTGTGGCATTTAAATCTTCAATTCATATTATAGAAAATTCTGTCTCAGTTTTCATACCTACCTTTTTTCTAAAACAATTTTCTATTACATTTTTCACTTCATTAGAATTGGTGTCAGCTTCTTCATTCCTCGAGAACTCTTCTTTTTGCATTTTCTTTCCATTGCCAACAGGGGATTTTCGTCCTATGAAAGGGATTCAGGGTTCTTCATCTGAATCATAACTTATTCATTCCAGCAGAAAAAAATCCATACCTTCAAGAAAAAAAGGAAAATCAGCGCCATATCTTCCGATTGTCCTATTGTTGTAACGAAATAATTTGGTAGTGAAATCTCTATCATGGAGCTTACCATAAGATACTATACGATCTACCACGATTACGTAATGATGGAAAAATTCAATCCCACCCTAGGGTTGGGCTCTCACACTATTTATATTAGAACTGGAGTCGCTATGGCTAGATTATAACCTTCTAGGAACTGCGATCATATTGTTTTCTACCCTACTCATTCATGGAAATCCAATAAGGTATTCAATGGTGTTAATACAGGGTCTCTATAAATGATTATAACAACGCAGTTGGCGTTGGATTGTTATAAATATTCATATTCTGATGTAAACTTTAATTTAAAAAAACGATACTGTGAGTTTAGGCTGGTCATTCCGAAAGATATTGAATAATGTGACTGGAATTATAAATTTGTGGACTTTTCATAAGAAACGACAAAATAAAAAATTTCCAAAGCACCCTACGATGTTACAAACATTTATAAAGACCCCGTATAACCGACCAACTCTTTGGCCGTTACCTCTTGGGTATCCAGATATCCAGGACCGGTTACTTTTATGAATTATTGTTCTTAGCCAGCCAGCTCTGGACACTTGCGTACCATGCGTTCAGCTGTTAGTGCTTCTGATTCACAGGCCTGCATATCTCAGCTGTTGACTTTCTCATTCCGTACAAATGATATTTGTACCGTCAGCAGTTCCTCTATCAGCTCAGCTTGTAACAGATTCAAAAGCTTTCTGGTATAGGAATGTGAAATCATCACAAATTTTTAGATCTCAGTAAGTCCAGTAGTATCTATCCAGAGAGTTATTCAACTTCCATTATTGAACCAATGCCAATATGGGTATTTTTCAGACAGGCTCATGTTCAGTCGGTGTTAACCGTGGCTCAGCAGGTGTTAACCTTGCTCTAACTCTAAAGTTGGAAGAAGTTTTCCAATCTGTTGAAACGCCAATATCCCTTTTCTTGATGGAATTCAAGGAACATGTATAGTTCGTACGTTTCTGTAATTAAAAATGAACGAATAACCTGACTAGCTCTTATGGCACTTAATATATCAGGATATAGAACGTGTGTGCAAATCTATTTGAAGTTTCTCAACATCAACCTGTTGATTGTTCAATATATGTATACTCAAATTCTTAAATACATATTTTAGGCTATGGTATAGGCAGCTATGATGGTTATGGCAGCAGCGGTCTTGGAGGTTATGGTGGATATGGCGGTTACGGCTCATCTGGACTTGGAGGATATGATGGATATGGATCTTCTGGACTCGGTGGTTATGGAGGATATGGATCTTCTGGACTTGGCGGTTATGGAGGATATGGGTCTTCAGGGTTTGGAGGGTACAGGCCTGGTTATGGTAGTGGAACGAACTACTTAGGAACATCATCTGGTTACTACAAGCGATAATTCAATTGTGATACTCTTATAATTTAATATGTTATTTATTATTCTGTAAATAAAATTCTTCTGGAAAATAAGAGTTAAGATGATTTATTATTCTTCTCAGTGACCAGTTTGAAAACGCGTAATTATGATCAGTACAAATATATCTCTTATTGTACTATTAGAACTTTCCAGATTATTACCAGCTTAAGTGTAATAACCCTATTTTTGAATATATTTTATTGAAAAATAATAAAATTATTGGGAATACATGTATTGCTCTGAACCAGCAGAAAGTTCTCTACATTTCAAGTGGGTTGGTCAATTTGAAATTTTCAATGATGCCACAACAAATATGTAATCGTAAGGAAGTCAAAATTCTTCTCTTCAAAAGAATACACGATCTGAATATACAAGGTCTGAATGAAATTCGAAGCAGTTAGCACTTCAAAAAATAAAAATTCTTTCATTATTTTCGAAAAAAAATTGACGATGAGGCCGGCGTTTTCATGAAAAACAATTTTATCCGAAAAATTCAAAAAAGCCCTAATCAGGAGCCTTTGAGCGCTCGTTCTTTGGTGGAGCAATAATACTAATACCTCAACATTTTATATGGGGTTTGAGATTGATACCATATATATATATGTGCGAAATCTCAGCACAATCGGAATTAAATTCTGAAAATTATTCAAGAAATGAAATATTTGAAAAATAAATAATTAAAAAAATCGAATCCTATGGTTCTGATGATGCGATTCTCTTTAAATTTTGCATGAACATTCAGTATGTCAGTCTTGCTTCACAAAATAAATTTCACTTGAATCGGTTATCCTGTTATGGAAATATAGAGATTCTCCTTTTCAATATTCCAATTGAATTTTCTTTGGTTCTGTTGACACTATTATGGCCACAACATTTTGCATGAAATTTCAGTATAACAGTCTTCATTCACGAACAATATTTCATTGGATTCGGATATCCCGTTATGGAAATATAAAGATTCTTCTTTTCGGATATCCCGTTATGGAAATATAAAGATTCTTCTTTTCAATATTCCAATTGAATTTTCTACGGTTCTGTTAACACTATGGCAACGAAATTCTGCATGAACATTCAGTGTATCAATCTTTATTCATAAAATAAATTTCATTTGAATCGGATATTTTTAATGAAAATATATGAAGTTTCTTCTTTTCAATATTCCAATTGAATTTTCTATGGTTCTGTTTACACTATGGCCACAAAATTTTGTATGAGGCTTATTTTAAGCATCTGGCATTCGGCCGATATTTCCATTCCGATTGGTTCCGTATTTTCTGAGATATGGAGAAACAAAAATTTTAAATGGCCATATTTAATGGAACACCCTGAACGATTTGGCTGATTAACGAAATCAACTGAGCCATTTAGGAACCGAACTCACCCTGAAAATTTCAATTCTCTAGTTATTGGTCCAATTATTGGTCTAACGGCCTGCCGGACGGACGGCTCCACGAAAAGAATTGAATTTGACCACGATTTGTTATCAGGGAGTCGAACCCTATCGTTTGAGACCAATTTCGGCTCAAAATTCGAAAATTACAGACATTTGGGCAAAACGATATATAGCACTCGTTTGAGGAGAACGAGCGCTCAAAAACGATGTGGAATCAGATGATAATGATGATGAATTGATATTTCATAAATCGTGTTCTACTACACCTGGATATATAAAGATATCAACTTCTGAGTCTGAGTTCTGAGTCTTTACTGTTTCCATAGTCTTCAAATAAATACAACAGTCTGAGATGACAATAATAATACAATGGAACATTACTGTGCTATTCAAAAGTCCTACCAATAGCAAAAAATTACCCGGTAGCTCAGAAACGAAAAACTTTAACACATCCCATTGTTGGTTTATGGCTTCTCAAAGTTCTATCCATTCATATTTGAACATTGAAGACCTATTGGTGGATTAGAATGCATATTTCTAAATTTTTTTGATAATTTAAACCAAACACGAATACCTACCAAAAATTCCAAAATTAGGACCAATAGTAGCGAATCAACTTACCCTGAAAGACTTAACATCAAAGTTTTAAGTTCGTTATAAAAAATTCAAAAAAGCCCTGAGCAGGTGCTTTTGAGCGTTCGTTCATTAGTATAGAGCAATGAGGCTATTATTCAAAAGTTTTGTATAGAACTTGAGATTTTTACTCAGCACAACCGGAATGATACACTGGAAATTATTGGAACACCTCTAAGATTTTGCTGGTTATCGAACTCAACCGCGGAACGAACCTACCCTGAGAATTTCAAGTCTCTAGTCGCCAGTGGTCAAAATTCGAAAATTATAGACATTTGAGCAAAATGATTAAAGACTCATTGAAGTAGTCGAGCGCTCAAGAAGTAAAGTGTGAAAACAACTCAATAAATAAATTTCTCATCATACGCACGAGAAACAAAACAAATTATCTGTTTTCACACTAACGAAGAAAACTAGATCAATATAAAATCATGTCAAATATGCAAAATATGCTTGATATCGATGATTCAATGAAAATACATTCAAAGAAAGTGAAAGCGAATTAGACGAGACACGAATTCAAAGTAGGGCACTCCTACGAGTAGTTTTGGCATCTTCCCACATATCTTACCTAATTTGCAAACAAAGAATTGCGATTATCTAACACCTGTAAAATCGTTTTAAAAAACAATCTCATATTCTGAAACACTTACATATAAAAATATGATCCAGTGTACACAGAATTTGATCCAAAATCAATGGATTAATATCTGAAATATGTTCCTGTGAAGTATTCATTCATTCATAATTCAGTTCGAGAGTTCAAATCATATACTAGTTATACCAGAATATACAGAGCTTGCCAAAATTCCTAAGTTAAATTAGTATCTTTTGAGTCAGTGTCAAAAAAGGTGCAACACGAATTGATTTCGATTTACACGTATTTTTTTGGCAATAAAATGAAATATTTTTCTTAAACCCCTGATTATTTAACCAACTAGTGAAATGAAACCAAAAGACTTCTGTGTCATTGGTTTTTGGTGATGAATGATCCAATAAAAACAATTAGCTAAAAAATTATATTTTTTTCAAAAATAAATTAATAAAATATCATGAACCTCTTGCAAAATTATCATTCATCTGACAATTTTGCATTCCAGCTTGTTATCATTCAAAAACTGCATTAGGTCATTTTTATTTTTGCAGAAAGAGCCCAAAACCTGAAGTGGCTCATGCACTTTTTGACAGCACGCTATCTTGCAAAATTATCGGTGATTTTGATGAACTTGTGCGATTAATACATATAATTTTAAGTTTGCCATATCTTAAATTTGGAAAATGTCAAAATTTTATAATAAGAAATTTCATATGACAAGAAAATTAGATTCCCTTATGATACAAGGGCATCTAATTTTTCCAACAGAAAAAACACGATGGTAAGTAATACATATTTTAATTGATTTTTTTCACAAATAAGACGATAAATGATATTTCAGAAGACTATTTATCATGAGTGACAGATTATTTTGCATATTCATGCATTATGTATAGGTATAAATTTGACAACAACTGTTGAGTTCTGCAACGGGTGTCGGGTATAGTCGAAAAAGCAGGTGATACTTTTTTTCCATCTAGGGCATTTGTAATTCAAAATCAAGCGTATCTGATTTGTGGAAATTAAGACGAGGATGAAGTCGCTGAAAAAATAAGTTGTTAATTTCACCTGGTTTAATACTTTTTATGTGAAAATATTGTCACTATGGGATGTTATTTACTAAATTTCAAACGAGTGGAATACTTATCAAGGTACTTTTACCTGATGGATGGAGAAATCAATAGTATAGATTGATTATTCCTATATGAAAAACTTTCCATGGGTTTGCCCAAATTTCGGAATTAGTGGCCGAGAACTCAAACTAATATTTTCAAACCAAATCTAATCGAGATTATATTCGGAATTTTGATGAAGAATAATAGCACAAAAACTATTGAAAAAATGTTAATAATCAATTGAAGATGAGACAAGATGATAAACTGACATTGAAGACCTTTCCGTAAATAGATTTCTAAGGACTCTTATTTTTTACAGATCATGATCATGAAATTCTTCAATTGGTACTTAAACTTGAAAAAAGGAGCATTCAACTCATCCACTTCACAAGATTTCTCTCACTCTCATAATAGATTCTTTCCAGACAACTTCTGTTTGTTTTTACCTTTAAGGAATCCTGATTGAAAGCGAAATTGATACGATAATATCCACAAACGGCAAAAAGCAACAAAAATTACATAATTAAATCCGTAGCGGTCAACTCGAGATTACTCTCACTTACAGAGTGGGCTGAAGCGAAGAATCGTCCAAGATATCTTTCTCCAGCAAATTTCAGTTCAATTTCAGCTTTCGAGATCGCATTTATTTTTTGTTTGTTTATCTTTACGTCACGGATAATACAGGTGGGTTACTTTAGTTGTGTATCCAGCTTCATGCACTCGAGAAGATGAATTACAAATTGGTACGTTTTTGTAGTTAATTAGCTTGAATTTTGATTCTTCGCGGTATTGTCATGGTTATTCATGCCATTTCCATAATATCGACGATTTTATTATTAGGTAGGCTATTAAAATTCAGAAGGTTTAGTTTAGAGTTAAGAAGTGGATGTTTCCTTTGCGATTATGAAATTTGAATTGAATGTCAATCACTTGTTTATTGAATGGGTAAGGATAAAATGCAAATTAACATTTTTTACAACAAGTTTTCTATGATAGATTCAATTACACAGGTTTTCACTCAGAGGTTAATGTTTTCTGTTATCATTCGTGTTTCTCATTGATACATTGATTAATTGACGAATTTTTATGAGGTTTTGAAAACTGATAAATTCTATCATTGAAAAATTATGTGAATTTGTTTCATTGTGAATAAACCATTGAATTCGATACCTTTTCCTACAGAATTTTTTCTAAAATATAGTAATTTACGTAACTATAGTCCGGAAAATATGGTTTTCCTGGATGAATAGACAAAATTCTAGGACTAGCTGTAGGTGAGTCCTGGAAGTCGGTGAGACTGAAAAAACAATTTCGGGCGTGTTGCGAACATTTTTCGGCCAACGTGTAGCATAATGTAACACTATCTCTGGTGGTTTTCATATTTTATTGAGAATTATGATCAAAAAATTCAAGAAAAGCCCTGAGCAGGAGCTTTTGAGCGCTCGTTCATTGGGGCAATAAGAATTAATATTACCTCAAAATTTAATATGGGACTCGAGATTGATACCTCATATATCAATGCAGAATCTCAGCACAATCGGAATTATATTATGGAAATTATTCAGAAAATTAAATAAGTGAAAAATATAAATTTAAAAAAATGATGATAGGATCCTCTTGAAATTTTGCATGAATTTTCAGTACCTATATCAGTTGTCATTCACAAAATGAGTTTCACCTGAATCGGATATTCTGTTATGGAAATATTAAGATTCTTCTTTTAATATTCCAATTGAATTTTCTATGGTTCTGTTTAAACAATGGCTAAAAAACATTCACAAAAGAAAGGTCACTCGAATCGGATATCCTGTTATGGAAATATAACGATTCCTCTTTTCAATATTCTAATTGAATTTTCTATGGTTCTGTTCACACTATAGCCACAAAATTACGCATACGGCTTGTTATTAGCATCTTGAAGTTGGCCGTAACATTTCATTCCGATTGGTTCCGTTTTGTCTGAGATATTGAGGAGAAAAATTTTGAATGACTATATTTTATGGAACACCCTGTATGGTTTGGTTGGTTAACGAACTTAACCGGGCTATTTGCGACCCGAACTCATCCTGAAAATTTCAAGGCTCTAAGACAATCTCTTCGAAAGTTTTTGTGCTAACGGACGGCCGGACGGTCCCACGGACAGAATCGAATTTGACCACGAATTCGTCATCAGGGAGTAGAACCCTATCGTTTGAGACCATTTTTGGTTCAAAATTCTAAAACTACAGACATTTGGACAAAACGATATAGCACTCCTTTATGTAGAACGAGCGTTCAAAAACATGCAAATTTTTGAAAACCATTCCTATGTCAGCCGTTATTTAGTTGCAATCACAATGCGATGAACGTGATTCTTTCCGTGCGTATTTTTCGGACTAGGCCGGAAAATGCTGCTTTCTCAAAGAAAAACTGTCTAGGAAGTGGGTACTTCCCGGAGGGTTGCGGAAAATATTTATACAGGAGCCTTACTATACCATGGTTCAATGCTCTGGACCCAGTGATCCCGATGGTTGGAACCAACAGAAGTTCAATACTTTCTGTCCTTGATGCATTTTTCTCTTTTTCATTCTGACGAATTCGGCAAGAATAACAGGTACTTATTTGCTTTTGCGCGTTTGTTGTTGGGAGAACAAGCATTAAGTAGATGTTACTCATACATTTTTTTTATCCCATATCATTATTGTTAGGGGTTGAAAATAACAACCCCTTATGATTTTCCTTCAGAAACTGTTTTTGTTTGACAGATTTTTTAAAAATAAAATTCTCTTATGGTTTCCCATTCAATTCTGATGAAAAAAGTTTCCTGCAAAATTTCGATGCAGTCGATACTTTTCTCGGAAAAAATAAAAACTTACTAGCAGTTATGATCAATGTTCATTCCATTTCATCGTATGTTCCATAGAATGAATATTCCAAGATATTGTTTAAGCTCAAAATTGGTTTTGACGGAAGGAAAAAGATTTTCTATCTACAATTTTCAGTTTCAGAAGAGTAAGTTTTTATTTTTTCGAGAAAACTATCTACTGTATCGAAATTTTGCAGGAGACTTTTTCCTCCAGATTTGAATGAGAAACCATAAGAGAATTTTATTTTCGAAAATCAATCCCACGAAAACAATTTTGAACGAAAAACATAGGAGAGTAATTATTTTCAACCCCTAATAATGAAGTTATGAGATCTTAAAAGTTTGTGTGAGTAACATCTACCAAGTGCATCATATTATGTATAGTTTTATGACTTAAGAAGCCGTAAAAAAATTAAAAACTGTCAACTCGTCATCGCCTCCCAAGGGAGGAAAAAAAATTATATGAACTACCCCTTCTTATTTTCATCTCCCAAAGTCTCTCGCATTTGTTTACAGACAGATTTGTATAGGTACAGAATGCCGACTCTTACACTATAGTCCATTCAGAAACTCGTGTATCAGTGATTTTTGCACTTATACTTATACCGGGTATCCCAAATTCGTTGTCTAGTGAGGGGATCTCAGGAACCGAAGGAGCTAGAACAAAATGTAAAGAAGAAAAATTAATTACTTCGATGAATTCTACTGAAAAAAGTACCTGTATAATGTTTTAGTTTCATGTTTATAACTTCAGTAGTAAAGAAGTTATGAGAACTTTTCATTTGACGCCATTTTCCAATTTTCTCTAATAGCTCGAAAACGGTTTGACTTAGAAGGTTGTGGTTCTCACCAATTGTATTCAGTCGAAAATCGAGCCCGTAAAGGTGCCACTCATTTTGTTCTAGCTCATCGGGTTTCTGAGATCCCCTCACTAGACAACGAATTTAGGACACCCGGTACAATAACTTTTCGAAGATGATTGATATGGAACTTCTCTATAACGAAAGCGCTGAATCCGCCAAAAAAATTCGTTATAAAGAAATTTCGTTATACAGAATTTTTTTTTAATAGTCGGCAATGTCGAGATCGACTTCACTGATAAATTTATAAGTTTATCATTCAAACTTAAGCTCTTCCTTTTAGACATTTTCGTACAACTTTCACACTGGCGTAATGGTTGGATTGAAACCAAACTGTTTCAGAAGGATCTCTTTGCTTGCCGTATTGATTTGGGAATTTATTACGTAAGTCCGGAAATTTTTCGGAAAAACCCACCTTTATACCTTCTCACCAATACCCATTAGAAGAGTAATGTTTTTTGAATATTTCGTTGTAGAAAGAATTTATGTACTTCGTTCTAGAGGATATTTTCAACATGGAATTTGGATTCAAGGTGCAATATCTTGTACGAAATTCTTTATACAGAGAAATTCGTTATACGGACGTTCGTTGTAGGGAAGTTCCACTGTACTTAATTGAAATGTCTTCAGGTTATATTTTATTGCTTGAAGATATTTAAATTGGAAAAATTCGAATATGAATATGATAAATATGTGTAATGTTTCAAAGAAGTCAACCCTAAAATTTATTACTGATTATTTTAATATTGATTTCCGGCGTATTTTTTACAGATTACCTCGAAAATTGCATTCTTCAGCTTTTGCGTAACTTTAGCATATTCACAATTTTATGACGACGAAAGTCCAGAAGGTCGTCGTGGTGGTAACAGAAGAAGACCATGTGTCTTCAGAACTAAAGTCAAGAAACCACATCACCAAGGTCGTACATTTCTGGACTGGAATGTTCAACATTACGACATAAGCTACAACTACAACTATAACATAGACTGTACTGGGGGATCTGGAGGTTCGTTTTCTAAAGCTTCAATTAGGTACACTCAGCCACTTCCATTGCCGCTCGCGCTGCCTGAAATAATTCCTGGAAATATGTCTGCGGCAGTATCGAAGACAAAAGGGCATTCTTAGATTGCTGCAACATTTTTCTCTCGACCAAGTTTCTGCGATGACGGACAAAGAAATTCCATAACAACCTATTTAAATGTCTCGCACTGCCGTTCCTTTGACTTCCGTATAAAAAACCGCCAATTTAGGAAGCGTAGGGCAGCTCGAGTGGCAGTAATCGTGGTGTAAAAATTAACCCTGACAATATTTTCTACCCTTTCTAAATTTTGGCTTCAAGGTGGCAGCAACAACGGACCAGGACTTTTGGGCTCGCATTTTCAAGGCGGAGGACCATTAGGTTCACATTTTCAAGGTGGGGGACCATTGGGCTCTTCGAACAGGCCGGGAGGAGGTGGATTATTAGGATCTTGTTCAATAAACCTCAAGGAGGTTCCTTAATTAATAATATTCCGGGAATACCTCAAATTGGAAATGGAATAAGCCAATCGCAGTCGCAGACACAAGCAGGTATGTCATTTCATTCATTTTTATTCGTTGTCCATACAATGTTCAACAAAACAGTTTATGATCCTCGCACAAATATCTACACTTTTGGAATTTAGAACGAAAATGAATGTGAACCATAAAACACTTGGTCCCAGAACTGGGGATTGCATAACAGATTAACCGTTAGTTAGTTAGTTCTTCAAATTACCGATGAAGAAATCGGCATCTTTTACCGGTAGTTTCAGTAAAAAATGTCAAGCTGACAACATCCAAATCAGATAATGCTGCATTATCCATTGAAAAAAAGCTTCAATTAGTGATCAGAAACAAAATTGAAATGAACAGGACCCTTCCAATCAGAAGAAATCAGGTTACGTTTAACAATGTTCAGCAGTGTGTGAAAACCGAAATGCAATATAGGAGAGGATTCAGGGGAAATTCTTGAAAATGGTTATCGCAGCACTAATGACAACTCGACCTACTAGTGTGGAGTCCGAAAGTGCTTTTTCTGCGGCAAAAACACTTTGCACTTAGATTAGGTCGCGGTTAAGTGATAACACCTCAGTGGATGAACATAGAGACACAGAGATGCCCCTAATACGCTTGAATAGTACTGCATTGTAATCAACCAAGCATAACAGTGAGATGGAAAGCATTTCACTGCCACACTGGGGTGAAGTAAACAATTGGTTAGATTTGCATTTCTCCTATTTCTCAATATAATACAACATTTTCTTAATTTTGCTCTAGCAGTTATAATTAACGGAATAGCCTTAAGCAACAATAAACTTCCACCAAATAATTGAAATAATTCAGTTTATGAACTTCAAATCGAAATGAAAATGTAAACACATCGCATCAAGAAACTGAACACTAACAGACAATGTTGCCAAATTGACAGAATTATCTGTAACAGACGCAAGCCGTTAGTATCAGCGCAGCCGTCTATAGACTACTTTAGACGGCTGTGGTATCAGAGTGGAAGAGCGGTAAATCAATTATGTATCTCAATACGGAATAAACATACGGCACGATTTCGCAACGCCGAAAGTTTGTTCGCGCGTATAAACAGATTCCACTTGGCTGCATAACCAATGCGTGAAGGCTTCTCTAGGTTTACTTTTTACTCTGAAGATAACAGTCTTGATAAACAGCCTTTTTTATAAAACAAAAACAATCGAAAGATAAAGTAAGAAACGACTGATATTTTTTTATTATATAGGTAGACTATTTCGAGTTTAACTGGCATATTATTTTCTTGAGTTTACCTAGAGTTTCACGTTTCTGTGTTTATTATTGATTAAGAATTCATGATTCAGAAAAAGACTGTATATCCTTTTTTTAAATTGCTTCAGAATAACTACTATCGCAAACCATATAATGAGATAGGAAAAAATTGAGTAGAAGAAAAATAAATAATTGAACCAAAATGAACTGATTTTCAACAACACATGACGTGATTGCGAATTATTTTAGAGTAGTATGAATTTGCCAACATCGAAAAATTCGAATATCGAAGTTTGATATGAAATATGGCATATCATCTAGCATTTTTAGAATTTCCACATTTCAACTATATTTTCAAAACAGCCAAGACAAAGCAACTCTTGCTGATCAAGTTTTCCATGGTTTACATTCATTTTCAAAGCAGAACTTTCCTGAAAAAAGTAGTAGTATCGAATGATCTGAATGCATTACTAGAAAGAGTGTCATCCTCACAGGAAGAAGGTAACTTGTTCCTTGTAGGTGTCATCAGTCTTTCCCGAAAGAATATTTCGTGAAAAAGTGAAGTTTTCAAGACTTCGTTTACCTTACAGGAATGAATTTCATATGTTTTATTACCCTCTTCCTCAATATTTATATTGGTCATTGTACTTTTTATGAATAATCTCAATACACCATTAGCTGTTAGCGACGAATCCTCATACTATCCTTCTGGGTCCCTGAATCCCAACAGACCTATTCTCAGTGGAGTAGGCTCTCTTATTGGAAATATACCCCATAATCCAGTGGCTCAAGGAATAGGGAGCATTGGAGAAGGCATAGGATCCATTCTGCAAATCATCCCTCAGACGTTCCAAAGTTTTACATCGAGCCAAAGTTCCAGCGGTGGTGCGTTCAATTCGAAAAACCCAAGAATAAATTTTAAACTCACAGTCTAATGAATTGCATATAACTTGTGGGAGCTTCATTCAATATCACATGGGACGCAACTAATAGCGTTTTCCATTAGGAGAACTGGTGCGAGCTGAGCGCAATATCTTGTGTTCCATTGGTACAAAGAACAATGAAATGCCCAGAAAAAATTGCACTCAGGTAGCACTGGTGAGCACCAGTTCCCCCAATGGAAAACACTTTTAGATGTCGAAAAGATCAGATTAATTCTTCATTGTGTCTTCCTTTTTGTAGAGGAAATATTTTGAAAATTCTAAATCAATAACTACTTCTTTGCTTATCCAAATTCCTTTCAATTCATCCCAATTTTTTTATTGTGCATACCAATTTAATTCGAATGCAAATATCGATATCATAATTTTCCATCATCGAGTACAACATTTTATTTTCATGTTTAGACAGTTTTGAAGATGATATTTGGAAAATTCTATCCGTTATTGTCCAAACACTGCGTTAATCAAGAAATGTCGACAATTCTATCCAGCATTTTTGATGTTTTCCATAGCCTTTTTCAACTTCAGTTTAAGACGGCTGTGTGTTGGCGATAGCTAAACGAGTTTTGTTCTTCAAATGGGCCAGAGTCAACGATTATATCCAGTTATATCCCCATAAAAAATCAATCGGATGTGCTGCAGTGCTGAAACTCAGAGAACTCTACAACATTCCCCTACATTCACAACGTGTCACTGTTTAGTCTGCAGTGCACTAACTATAGCGAGTTGGGATAATTGACCCATATTTCGCTTTCGAAGAAACGGATAGATTCAGTGACTTCTGGCCGTTATATCCGCACGAAGCACGATTCGGAAGTTTTTTCTTCCTGGGGTTTTCAACGCTCCAGCATATATGCGCCTGATTTGGCCGCCTGCGATTTTTTTTATAGGGATATCTAAAATCATAGAACTCTGGCCCATTTGAAGATCAACATTCGTAACGCTTTCGTCAACACAAGGGCGTAGCCAGGGGGGGGGGGTTTGGGGGTTCAAACCCCCCCGAAATGTTTCAGAGTTATTTTTTGTTGCAAAAATAATCTTTCATTTTGCACTCAAACCAAGTTATCTCCGAAAATATAGTTAAAATTATCAATTCATATCAGCAATATGGATGATATTAAAGTTTCATTCCATTTCTAGAACATACTATCCGACAATTAACTGATAGATTTTCTAAACACCGAAAATCAATATCAGCCTTATCTGGTCTGCTACCCCAGAATTTTAACAGAGAATATTAATATAAGACGCATTATCGATGTATTCTTCACTACTCCCGGAAAAAAATGAAAACGTAATTAAAGCAGAATTTGAAATATGGAAAATATCAATGAACTCCATTTCAAAATCGGCATTAGAATGCTTAGATAAGTGCAATCAGAATATGTATCCGAACATCTAGATCCTACTACAAAATTTAGCTACGATTCCAGTATCTACTGCTACTCCAGAAAGAAGTTTTTTTCAGCTTGAGGAGAATTGAAAATTACCTGCGCAATTCTTCTAGCGAAACTAGATTGAATGGGTTGGCTCTTATGAATATTCGTTATAGTGTGAAAATTGATGAAAATGAAGTGGTTGATCAATTCGCTAAAAAAAGACGGATAGACTTTAACTGAAGGAATTCACCATAAAAAATATTGTTTGTGTTTTCTCACTGCTTCATTTTTAATACCTATTCATATGTTGTTGGTACTATTTTGGAGTAAAACATTAAAAAACTCTATTTAGTTTCAATGAAAGCACACATCCACACTAATTTCATATTGATTTCATCCTGTAAGTATTGTTTGGTAAATAAATATTGTTTTTTAAGTTTTTGTTTGAGTGAATAAAAATTAAATTTTGAAGCATATTTGAAAAATAGGTTTACCTAACCTAACCAGGAATATCTATGTTGAATATTGTTTCCGAAGTAGGAAAAGTATTATTGAATTCTTAAAAACAACAAATACTTGATACAGAAAGCGACCCTCACAATTCCCGGCACCTACAAAGTCAATTGCCAAAATGTCAAAACCCCCCCCCGAAATTAATTCCTGGCTACGCCCTTGCGTCAACATACCCAACGAAATGCTGAAAAAAGTTTTCCGACATTTCCCAAATCGATCAACGCAATGTAGGGATCCAGATATTATTTTTAAAACTCTAAGCATTAACTTTAAAGGTTGTACTTGAATATGGGCAAATAATTTAATCGATATTTGCATAATACTTTATTTAATTAGTAAATTAGTAAGTTCCTCTGCTCCACACTGTACTTGAAAAAGTTGAATACGATCATCGTTTTATTTCGCAATTTGAACGCTTTTACTCGGTTTTAAATTACTTTGGTGTAAGCTTTCTCAGCTACTATGCCTGCTGTAGACTTCGACTTTTTCTCTTCTCATCAGTTCGATATGAGATTTTATTCTCCTATTTTACTGATAATTTTTGGGTATGAGGTATGAGGTTTGTTTTAGAGTTTCATAATCTTCCTGAACAGTCCAAAAATGACATATCTTCTCATTTGAATTTGAATAAATTTGTAGTCAAAGAGTTGAAGTGTAACAATACCACGTAATTCCGAAAATATGAGATAAGTAATTAGTTATTGGTTGAATGAATATGAAATACTTAAATTGATCTCAAAACCTTTTCGATAAAAATTATTAATCAATGAGAATGCGCCATACATCATGAAAAGAGTAGTAATTAGGATTGAAAACAAACACTTTTGACATGAATAACTTGTTTGAATAATAAGCAGTTTTTAGGAATAAATGAACAAATTTTCTACCCAACATTGAAAGAAGTTTAAGATGAGTAGCAATCAAACTCAGGATAATAATATTTTATAATTAGGAAGCATAATTTCATCATATTGGCATATCGCCGCTTGAGGTCAACGGACAAAAAGCAATTCACCCATCTATTTATCCTAATATGATCAATATGTCAAAATGGTCATGTTGAGCTGACGCTTCTAAAGTAACACCAATCAGATTAAAATTTTAACTCCAATACACTAAAAAACATTTCTAGGCACTGATTCTCTAACTCCCATCACAATCTCTCATTCCTTATCACTCCAACAAACTATCGTACCCCACAGGATTCTTCAATCAAGGAATCCTCAGTAGTTTCGGGAGCCTCTTCAGCAGACCTCCATCTCCAGGCTCACCACCTTCCGCTCCCAATGAGCACGTACCCCAAGTGACCACGCCAAGTGATCCAGACGACATAATCTACAACGACGAATCAGCCACTCCTGTTAATACTAATTATGATCCCGTTCCAGATGCTTACAACGTTGGAGGAAGACCTGGAAGGCCTGGAAGACCTAGACCTGGTCAGTATATAGTGGCGTCCAACCCTAACGTAGGCTCATTTGTTTACGACCTATCCTATCTGAACCCGATGAACGTCTTCTCACAGATAAAAGAGGGATTTAACGAACTGATATTAGAGCCTTTGAGCGTTATTTTTAGTAGCTGACTTGGATGACTGACGAAGTAGGTTTTTGAATTTTACTGATACTTGGTTGTTGACTTTTACTGATACTTTTGACGAGTTAGACTTGAATTTGATCTTTTGAGCTGCTTTCGAGTCAAGTGCGTGGACCTCTGGAGGATTTCCCCTATTTTTGCCGTTTTTTTTTACAGATATGAATAAAAAAATCGACTTAAACATGACTATCATGACAAATGTTTCAACTTCCTTCTCATTGATAATCTACAGAGACTGTTTCCATTGCCTCTTTAAATAAACCAACCTTATTTTTATTACACCTCTATACAGGGTGTCTGAACTTTGGGAAATGATTCCTCGATGAAAATAAGAAGGGGTAGTTCATATAAATTTTTTTCGAAGTAGACCCCCCTTTCAAGATACAGCCTATGGAGGCGATGACGATTTGACAATTTTTAATTTTTTTTACGGCTTCTCAAAAACATTGAGTCATAAAACTATACATGATATGAAACACTAATTGGATGTTATGTTACTCACACAATTCTCTTAGATCTCATAACTTTATTATTGGGGGTTGAAAATAACAACCCCCTATGATTTTCGTTCGAGAATTGTTTTCGTGGGATAGATTTTCTAAAAATTAAATTTTCTTGTGGTTTCCACTCAATTCTGGAGAAAAAAAGGTGTCCTGCAAAATTTCGATACCGTCGATACTTTTCTCGGAAAAAATAAAAACTTACAAGCAGTTATGATCACTGTTCATTCCATTTCATCGTATGAGTGTTACATAGAATGAATATTCTAAGATATTGTATGTCTATGACTGAAGATAAAAGCAAAAGTGCATATCTGCCATATGCAAATTCGAATAAACTACCACTTTTATAAATGAGTAATTTATTTTATTACTGCAAAGTATTTTTTTAAAGAATCGAACTCTTCTGAAACTGAAAATTGTAGAAAGAATCATAGAAAATCTTTTTTCTCCTGTTAAAACCAATTTTGAGCATAAACAATATCTTAGAATATTCATTGTATGGTATCTTGGAAGGGGGGGTCGATTTCAAAAAAAAATTATATGAACTACCCCTGCTTATTTCCATCGAGGAATCATCTCCCTAAGTCCTTTGCATTTGTTTACAGACACCTTGTATATTGTATTTCCATTCATATTTCATAACATAAAATAATGAACTGAAAATTATTCCTCGATCATTTTTTAGGTATACCTTACAACCAGAATAGCTATTACAACAAATTATCTCCATATTCTATAAACAGAGGCTACTGAACCAGCCATCTGGAAATAATTCCTCTTAAGTGGTTGAGAACAAGTCGAGGGTACCGCCAGAAATAAAACAACCATGTACCTGTTCAATGGAAGTAATGAAGAATACGAAGTTACTTCCGAAAACATAATTGAATGCTTCATTACAGTGATTCAGTGTATGTGACTCTACCAATTACCTGTTATTATTGATAATGAATCTAATAAAATGTATTTTTTGTCTTGGGAATTTTATTCATGGTAACAGTAAGATATCTGAGAAATGTTGAACTTACTCACAGTGACATGAAAAGTGATACAAAGTTTTTCAAGTCGTTTTCTGGGCAATTCGAAGAGCATGAATCATATCCATATACCTCTGTGATGTTTGATTTTTTAATTAGTATACAGTAGTAGTAATACAGGGTGTTCTTTTTAAAAGTGTCCACCATCAGTAACTCAACAACTAATCAGAATTCGTAAAAACCCTCATGATTGGGGAACATGATCTGAGATATAGTTATAGTTTAAAAGGGGTTACAGTTCACTGCGACCTCAAGGTCTATTGTGCCCCCCTACAGAGCTGTTCTCACCACACCCTTTACAGCTTGCCTTCCAATTCCAGAGATCTGATGAAATTCAATATGTGTAAAGGCTTCAACAAGGCTAATTCCTCTTTCCTACAAGTTTCTCGCCCAAGGCATTCTTTTCTTAGGCTCGCAATGACAAAGCATTTGGTGACTAGGGAATGGGGGTTTCTTCCTCCCCCCACAGAACCTACACTCGTCAGTATCCGATAATCCCATCCTCAACAGGTGCTTCCTTCGGCGGCAGCGTCCTGTAAGAAAGCCAGTGAAGAGGTGTAATTGTTTTTACCGAGATCCAGATATCTTTTGAAGCTTGCTGTTTCAAAGTTCCGAAGGAACTTTGTGGAATGGTCCATCCCTGGGAGATTCCGCCAGAGTTGTTCCCTCTCGGTTTTCTCCTTCTCCAAAAACCACATTTACCTATACCACAGAAGGGTCCTGGGCCAATGAGTGACATTCGTGCGCCCGCTTTGGCAAGCCGTTTTCTAAGCAATACGAAGAGTATGAATCATATCCATATACCTCTTTGATGTTTGCAGTGAAAATATTATATTTTCATCTTTTAATTAGAAGACCCATCGGCAGACCTCCCAAACGCTGGAAAGACTCATGGGTGTCTACATCCATAGAGGATTAGAGTGGAATTTACAAGCCTCAGATAAGATGAAGAAGAAGAAGAATTAGTTAGGAACTGGCTAATGATTTTTGAGAAACTGCACAATACAGGGTATCCTATTTGAAAGTGTCCACCTTCAATAACTCAACAACTAATCAGAATTTGTGAAAACACTCATGATAGGGGAACATGATCTGGGATACAAAGCTTGTTTCTGCTAGCAACCTCCTGGAAAGGGTTGCAACCGCATCAGAAATTTGAATAGGGAAAGTGGGTAGTTTTGTATAGCACAAATGTATGCATGGATTCAAATTTGCATGAACCGGCAGTTTGTGTTCTATAAAGTAAATGTTTCATTTAGTTTTGTCGGTACCATAATTCCATAAAATACTCTGTAACTTTGTGAATATTCACTTTATAGAACACGAATTGAAGGTTCATAGAAATTTGAACCCATGCATATAGTCCGTTCACGAAAGTTTGAGCGCATAGTAGGCGTTCGTTTATTTGTCTAAAGTTGGCAGTATTTGCTGTCATAACGTAAAATGAAGTCAACGTTGCCGAATGTACCCGGCCTCGTCCGACGAGCTTGCGTGTTGTCAGAGAACTCTATGCAATATTGACAACATTGCGTATCAATTTGACAGGAAAATAAACAAAACAACCTAAAATTTTAATATCGTGCGTTCAAAAAAATTCGTGGATTCGCTGTGGATTCTATTTTTCCTAAGAGTCTATGAGGGAAAAAAATAGAATCCACAGCTTACTTGACCACGAATTTTTTGGAACGCACGTTATACACAGTGGAATATGCCAAATTGTCATGGCTAACCGACGGCTCAAACTTTCATGAACGGACTATACATGTGTGCCATAAAACTACCCACATTCCCTATTCAAATTCCCGATGTAGTTTCAAGTTGCAACCCTCTTCAGGGGGTTGCTAGTAGCATTGTTTATTCTCCTTAAACAATGCTAGTAGGAACAAGCTTTTTATCCCAGATAATGTCCCCGTATCATCAAAAATCGACCAAGTGTTTTCACAAATTCTGATTCCTTTTTGAGTTATTGAGGGTGGAAAATTTCGAATGAGACACCCTGTATACTATAAAAATCTTCCTGATATCGTATTCCTTAATTGAGATGCTCCTCTTAATTTGAGTTGATTTGTTGCAATTTATCGGAAATCGAATATCCAACATGAAAATGGACATTAATAGACGAGATGAATTTCGAATCTAATTGGTGACTTGCAGCGTAAATTTTCATGAATGTTTGAAGTGATGAAAAATATCACCCTGTTGATTAGTAATCTAAATTGGCATTTCACATGGTGACGAATGAAACTAACTTAAAATTGTAATATTTATGCCATATGAATATATCGAGATTTACAGATACTATGAGGAAAAAATCAAACGTGAACAACGGTATCAGTCTCTAAAACATTTTATTTTCGTCAGCACTTAGAGATCCCATGAGAACAGAAAAAAAATCATTCCTGGATGTCCCAAAGTATTCACTCAAATGTAACTTCACCAACATGAGTAGGTGCCCACTCTTTTATTCATAGGAGGTGTAAAATCTGCAATATTCTTCACAGTGGGAAACTTTCAAAAAACACAACCGATATTTATTATTGATATTATTGTTGTTGTAACAAAATTCATTGTTCGATTGCATTTTTCTCAATAATAAACGGTTTTCTATTGTTACTGAAAAAAATTTTGGAACAAATGTAACACCAAACAACTTTTTCTTCAATAATATGAAATCCAATTAAGCTAGATAATAAATAAGAATTATTACACTTCAATACCATAATGTGAACAACACTTCCTTAGTTATCCGTCAGCAGAATCTAACCCAATCATAAGGAACATTTTATTTTTTAAACAAAATACAAAATTTCATTAGCTAAATTCACTCATTCATCAGTAAAAAGCACACTTTCCTCGTCAGAACTAAACAAACCATCCCCGTCTTCTTGCTGGCCATTATATTCTTCGTAAAACTTCTTGATATTGTCATCATTACCTAAGCCCATAAACGGTTTCTTCAAGTTTTCATTGACAACCATAGAAGTCCTAGCTTGGCCCACATCTTTTTTGCATTTTCAGATGCATAATTATACATCTCGCCATTCTGATCATCTTCAGAAAATCGATTAGTATTCATTGGTTCTACATCGGAATTTTCAGAGATGCATATACATATCCTTATATCACTGGCGTATATAGGGGGGCCCCAGGGAGCCCAGATCCCCCCCCCCCCAAACCAACTTTATCTTTACCTTGGAATCTTCATCAAAATTCTAGTCTCATGACCATTTTTGTGTGAATCTTTCATTCCTGTGTTCTGTGATCCTACCATTATTGTTGATGGTAGATTAAAACCCATATCATTTCTTGCTGCACTATCATCTTCAATCTTCATTGAAAACGTCAAATATTAGCGTTCGCAGCTCGAGACATAAATGGCGTCATTAATTCTGGGGATAGATTCAAACCCACTATTTCATTTTTATTGGTATTTTCTGCAAAAACAATATCATTTTCTTGATTGACAGCCTTTGATTTAGATGATCCAATTGTTATATCTGAAGGCAATTTAAGAACAGCCAATACAAAGTTCTATTTTCGTCACAAGTTGTAACTTTATAACATCACCTTCAATTCATAGCTATAATCTGCAACATTCGTCAGAGGTGCTGGAATTTTTTGAACAACAGATACTTCAACAATATTTAATGTTATCAATTGTTTATGTAATAAAATTAATTGGTCGATTGCTTTCTTCTAGCATTTCTCTAATAACTAACTATTTATGATTTTTACTGAAAAAATTTTGGAATAAATGTACCTACTCCCGAACAATTTTTTCTTCAAGAATATAAAATTCAATGTCAGTATACCCGCTGTAGCTGCTCAAGGCAGATTAGCAAACATGAAACATTCACTTTATCAATGTCATAATGATTAACTCTAAGCAAATCTCGTTCGAATATATCAGACAGTTACAAAATTTTGAGAAATTTGTTATTTTTTCGGAAAACATTTGACCCTTTTTTGGAAACGAAGTATTGTCAGACGGAGACCTGAATCTTAGCGCAATGTTCAAGAAACATCCGTGCATAAAAAAAGCATTACTAACTCATAAAAAAACATTTTAATTTTTTCAACAAAATACAAAATTTATAACCTAACTACTCTCATTCATCACTAAAAAGCACACCTTCCTCGTCAGAACTAAACAAACCATCCCCGTCTTCATGCTGGCCATTATATTCTTCATAAAACTTCTTGATATTCTCATCATTACCTAAGCCCATAAATGGTTTCTTCAAGTTTTCATTGACGACCATAGAAGTCCTACCTTGGCCTACACCTTTTTTTGCATTTTCAGATGAATAATACATCTCGCCATTCTGATAATGCCGATCATTATCAGAAAATTGATTAGTATGCATTGGTTCTTCATCGGAATTTTCAGAGATGCATATACATATCCTTATATTCTCATCCGAATGCTGTTCATTATTATGAAGATGCGATTGGCTAGTTGATGGATGCTGATAACATTTTCTTGTATCACATTTATGCCCATTGGTTATTTCATTGGTCATTCTCTTCAAAAGATCTGACGACGCCATCATGTTTGAATTTTTAAAAGGTTGTGTCATTTTTTCATGACATTTCGATACTTCGCCCATTCTAGCATTTTTCAGGCGATTCTCCTGTGTGTTCAATATTTGGTGTATGGTTTCGTTCTCTTTCTTTATGAATTCATCCAATGTTTTTTTTACTGACTTTGTGGTCCTAAGGGGCATTTGTAAAATAGGCAAGTAGTTCTGCATTTCGTTATTATCTCTCACGGCGTCATGTAAGTATTGAATTTCATCACTGGTGAATGTATCATCGATACTTCTTAACTTCTCTGTTGAGCCAAGTTCTGAAGGCAGCACTTTGCCTCTGTTATTACCAGAGCTTCCTTCGAAATCTCTATCTTCATTGCTAGGGAAAGGAATCCTTTCCAACTTGGATGACCTCATTATTGATCCTAGTAGTTGTTCCAACCCCATTAATTTTCACGTGTTTTTGGATCTTTGCTAGCTATGTTGAAAACTTCCTCAACATTCGAATTTGAACCTGGAGGCATAGAATGTGTCATCCATTCTGATGGTAAGCCCAAACCAACTATATCTTCACCTTTGGAATCTTCATCAAAATTTCTAGACTCATGACCATTTTTGTGTGAATCTTTCATTCCTGTGTTCTGTGATCCTACCATTATAGCTGATGGTAGATTAAAACCCATATCATTTCTTGCTGCACTATCATCTTCATTGAAAACGTCATCAATATTAGCGTTTGCAGCTCGAGACATAAATGGTGTCATTAATTCTGGGGGTAGATTCAAACCCACTACTTCATTTTTATTGGTATTTTCTGCAAAACCAATATCATTTTCTTGATTGACAACCTTTGATTTAGATGATCCAACTGTTATATCTGAAGGCGAATTGAAGCTCATATAATTTGAATTGCCTCTGTTCTGTTCAGCAGAATCTGCCTTGTTGAAAACGTCATCAATATTAGCGTTAGCAGCCCGAGACATAAAGGGGGTCATCAATTCGGGAGGTAGATTCAAACCTACTCTTTCGTTATTTTCGTTGGTCTCTGATATACTGGGATGTTTAAATTCATCAGGAGTATTGATTATTGCTTCCTCTTGGTTGTCTTCAGCATCTGAAACCCATAGCAAATTTCTCGATGAGTAGACTGGCACACTTTCCTTTCCATCTTCTCCGCTTTGCTCTTCTTTGAGCTCATTTGATGACTCTTCACCTGAAGGTTCCTCGATAAGTTCGAGTATATCACCCAGTTTAAACGAATTAACGCTTTCATTGCTCGTAGCATTGGAGAACATCGGAGATACCACATCATTCAAGACATATTCATCAACTTTCCTCATTGCTTCTTCGTCATTTCCATCAAGGCCTTTGGGTTCAAGAACTGTTGAATTGTTCGGTACTGTAGTAGCCATATCGTCATCGTCACCAAAACGTGATTGCAAAAACATTTTCGGTCTTTTAATGGATTCCTTTTTCTTTTTTCTGTCGACACTGTCTTGATGTATTTTATTAGATTTGATTTTTGACATTTTAGATATTTCATTTTTTCGTTCATCTTCCAGGATATCAAGAGTAATATTCTTTATTGTTTCTTGTAAGAGTGATTCTGATATATTAGGAAAGACATCAGAGGAAGAGACATAGTTTTTCATACGTGATGAGGCCTTGTTTTTATATTTCTTCGATTTGACTCCTTTATCCATGTTTTCATCGATATCATTGTGAGCAATGCCTACTTTTGTTTTTTCTTTCGAGTTTTCATCATTTTCGAAAATATTATAGAGGAATTTATCGATTATTTCATTCTCCTCTTGTTTTGTGAAGTGTTTTTTCTTACTTTTATCACTTTCAACGTTAGATATATTGTTTTTAATTTTACTTTGAAGCAAAATACTATCATCTTTAATATTGTTTCGTTCTTTCATTTGCAATATATCATCAGACTCATTCGTTAAATTGTTCGTTTCATTCAAAGTTTTCGAAATATCATTTCTCATTTTTGCTATATTATCTTTTACCATTTGGTTGGTTGAAACTATTTTGTCCTGTATTCGACCAAGTTGTTTCATAGTTTTTTCTCTTCTTCTCTCTTTGCCTATAAATTTGATATTATTGTCTTGTTTTATACTTAGTTTTTTACTTACCTTCTTTGGAGTTTGGAAGTATTCTTCCATTAATTGATTTCACTTCTCCTATGGGCGGAATATAAATTCCTCTGGTCTCCCCTTGTCCTGGCATTTTGAGAACAATTTTTTCCAAATCAATTTGATCCTTGTCAGGCTTGGTCAATCCAATAGCGTCCAGAATGTGTCCCATTGAAACGAAATGCTTATTTTCTCTTGAAGAACCAACAACTGGATCCTTAACGGCTAAAACTTTGGGACTTATAATAATTCCCTTTTTCAATGGAGACGTCTTTGGTTCCTTGAATCTGTTCATTAATACGGGGGCTTTTGCATAAGGAAGTAAGACTCTTGGAACAGAATTTTTGCTCGTATGATATATTTTCTTGCATTGTGTGCAATGTCGCTGATGTGATTCAAAGTATTCTGACCTAAAATTAATAATGAAGGAAATCAAATTTCAACATTTGTGAGGGTGAAAGGTGAGAGTAAATTTCAATTTTGATACTTATAATGATTCATATTGAATCATACAACAATAGAACAATACACTTTTGGTTTTGGGTGTATTTGAGTCTGGTGATTTTATAGACTTTTGATTATTAATTTCGTACTCTAACTTTTTATTTTAGTTTGAGATCCATAATTGTTGAACAAATCATATCAATGATTCCTCATTGGCCTAGGCCAACATAGGCCATGGCCTAGAGCAGCAAATTTTCGGTGAATAGAAAAAAATTTCTTTAACTCCTCTACGAAAATGTAGAAATAACCTTCTTCGAAAATTTCGCACATTTGATTTGATAAAGTGAGCGAAGCAATACAGAAAGTTGACATTGTTATAGATGAAGTAGTTTTGTATTATAAGTCATTGGTTGATTATATCGTAGCATTAAGAGATCAATTTGATCGAAGAGAGAGTGAAGATCAATTCTGGATTCGAGAAATATCGAAGTGAAGAAAGAAGAGTCACAACAAGAAATGTTCCTGGTTCCTGCTGATGAAACTCGGTTGGGACATACTGTTTTGAGTGGGAGGGAAAACTTCAGAGTAGAGGTTTATATTGTTAACAAGAGAATTGAATGAACGTTAGAATTGCTATAAAGGTTTTGCTGTGAAGTTCTCCTTTTCATAAAAATTGCAATCGATTATTTCTGAAGAATTAGGAGTAGCGATTACTTATCTCATCTGTAGTTTTCCTGGTGATTTAGATGAAAAACTTCACGATGAATGTTTGCTCTTCAAATCCTTCTCAGCTCAGTAAGAACAACCCCCAAAAACTCTACACGATATGAGTACTTTCATTAGAAGTGATAAAAGCTTAGTTTAAGTGTTTCCATATATTGATATTACAATTAGAACTTTTGCAACGAACTGTTCAGCAGAGAGGTTGTATTCAGCATTGAAACGAATTTTATCGTATTTGCGATCTAGCATGTCTCAAGAGCGTTTGAATTCTCTGGCCGTTTTGTGCATTGAAGGTGAGTTGTTTAAAAAAATTAGACTTCTAAGTAGTTATTCCACAATTTGCGGAAAAAAAGATAAGAAGAACACCATTATTAGTTTGATGATGAAAACTGTAATATTTTACTATGAAATATACACAGATTTTTTAATTTTTCAAATTCTTTTTAGTCAGAAAGGCGGCAAATTATTTTTGGCCTAGGGGAGGAAAAAAAATTAAGCCGGCCCTGTCATCAAGAAATGTATGTAAATAATTCATATTCTTTATTGAAATACCTTTAATAATAGTCAAGGATTCATACCTGATCGTACACTGTCTCTTATAGCTCCACCAACCCTTGCAAAGGTCTCAACAATACCATATGGATCATTAGAATAAGATTCTTGGTAGTTTTCCATGGATTCTGTGTTTCCAAAACCAGAACGAGATAATATTTTCGGGTTTATTCCACCAACCATGTTATCTTCTGGGTCTGATATCTCTTCAGGTTTTATGTTTTTTATCTCGTAATTCGATGGAATGACCAAATTTTGTGGGGGAATCTTCATGGCTGATAAAACAGCATTTTTGGTGGATCCAATGAATTTTCTTACATGATACATTGGTGATCTTTCATCTTCGAAAGCATTTCTGGTGATAACTCCTAAAAATTTTACATAATATGTTTCAATTTTGCAAGAAACAGATAGAGGCAGATACAGAAGTAGTACCTTTTCTATTAGATGAACTTATTATGACTTTGATTGTGTGAAAATTTAATTTGATATGTAGGCTGAATCGCTATTTATATATGGGAAATGATTTTATAGGTCTATAGACAATTCCATGAACAACTGAGAAAATCCTCACTTGAGGAGGTAGACCATGTTTGATAAACCTCACTGGTTGGAAAATCTTTTTTCGAATATCGAAGGAATTTTAAGAAAAAGTAAAAATGTGATTGTAATTTGGCGCACAAAGGTGATATTTACATATATTACTTTATCCGCGACTATTGTAAAATACGTCTGCTTGGTCGTCCATAATAAAACCCATTAATCACAAGTGAAAAATAAGTTATTATTATGCTTCATAGATTCACCTTCAATATATATAATATTATTTAAATTGATATTTCTTCAGTATTCTAAATTACTCCAACTAATAAATATGGGTATACCTTGTCAATAGAGGTTCAAATCTCCTTCTATAATATCAATTAAGGTTATTTTTATTACAAAATATACAATGACAAGTTCTAGAAAAATTTCTCATGTATCAACTTGACTTTTTCCACGCTTATCATAGCAGTGTCTTGTTATGGTCGCCAAGTGTTTAAATCTTCAAGAAATATATTCAGTAGTCGTGGATAAAGTATAGTATGCTACTCGCGTATTATGGCTGTTATTCACTCGGTGATTTGGGCCATTCGCCTACGGCTCGTATCCTAAAATTCACCTCGTGAATAATAGCTATCATTATACGCTCGTAGCATAATACACTATTTCACACAGATGAGGTTTTGTGTTGTTTAGATACAATTTCAAGATGACAGATCGAGTGAAAGGGAAAAAGTAAATTTGGTTCAATGGAAAAGACCCTTCTATGAAAATATTTCGGATTATTCTTCAAACAAACCCTATCGTTCAAACACTACACAAGCAGAGAGACTGTTCGTCTCTGCTTTTGTCTTATACGAAGAAATGTATGGTACACTTTCAAACTTTTTCTCTGCTTATACTGTGCTTTATTGCTTGATATACGAAACATATTGTAAAACTATATCTCAGAAGAATATACGTTCAGTTTTCCAGGAAGGAAACATATGAGAAGAATTGCCACCAAGAGCTTGAAAAGAATCCATTTTATTGCTAGATAACGGAGATAATATAAAATAGATATTAGAGGTATCAGCGTTTTTATATTGGTTGGAAAAAGTATTTCTGTAATATCGTACAACATACAGGGCGAGTATAATTTAAAAAAACTCATATGTTCTTATACGATTCCCACGTATTTTCGAGATACAGTGTGTTAAAGTTAGTATGTTTCTCTTACAGTAGGTAGGTAGGACAAAACTTGTCGTATCTTTGCAACAGATTTCGAGAAAAAAAGTTTCAACAATTCTCTCGAAATGCTCAGAAAAATCCAAATTGTCGTGAAAAAACCAATTAGTAAGCTATGGTGAATTAATTCATTATTTGTTTTTATGGTTATTTTTTCAGTCTATAGCGATGAGTCATAAAGTTTCGATAAACTTGTATAATTGTAGGTAAATAAAACACTTTTGCAGACAAAAAACTCAAGTGATTTTAATGTCTCAACATGTTTCGACCGAAAAGTAGCTCATCTTCAGAAGAAAAACACAAAAGTGAAGCTAAAAAACGAAAACTCGTGGAGTAACAGCAAGAATGCCAAATATAGAACACTAAATTGAATAGACGAAGAAGGAAAAGTTAAAACAATTAAAATAGATATAAAATCAGCTTTTAAAAAAAAAAAAAAACAGCGATCAAACTAATCGAAAAATTTAAAAAAAAATTAAAAATTGAAAAAAAAACAGAATTTCACCAGAATAGACTTATTATTTTAAATTTTTCGATTATTGTTTTTTGTAGTTTTTAAAAGTTGATTTCAAATCAGCTGATTTTATATATTTCGATTGTTTTAGCTTCTCCTTCTTTGTCTATTCAATTTAGTGTTCTATATTTGGCTTTGTTGCTGTTAGTGCATGAGTTTATGTTTTTAAGCTTCACTTTAGTGTTTTTCTCCTGAATTTGAGATACTTTTAGCTCGAAACATGTTGAGACATTAAAATCACTTGAGTTTTTTTATCTGGAAAAGTGTTTTATTCACCTTCAATGAACTGCCCAGATATCAGGACATTCAATACTAGATTAAACTTGTATAATCATTACAAAAAATGTATTCAAACTGCAACACCCTGTATCTCGAGAAAAAACGAGAATTGTATGAGAACGATTAGTTTTTTAATTATTTTCAGGTGAACAATTGGTCGTTCCTCCTAACCACACCCTGTATAACATTTCAGAATATATTTCTCACCTATATTATCCAACGTTTTTGGAACATCCAATCTAGCATCAGGATTATTCAAAAGTTTAGTAATTGTCGCTGATCTTTTCTGTATTTTCTTTATCTCGTTGGAATTTTCATACTCCTTCATCTGAAATTGTCCGATGATGCTATCCAACAAATCCACAAAGATGGACTCTCTTTTATCTGTTATTTTCTTACGATAATCATCAACAATGTTGTGATATTCCAGCAAAGTATCGTTTAATTTTGAGTTCATCTCCTGCAGTCTCCAACTGGATATGTTAAAAAACATGGAATTATCAGAAAGAATGTTGATATTTCTTGGAGATCTCTTATTTCTGTTATTCCGTTTGCGATAATAAGAGTGAAAATAGTTATTATACGGTACTTGAACCAAATTTGGAGATTCGAGAGTATAATCTGCATCACTACTAATTTCAGGATGATATTCGTTTTGTCCTTGCTGTTCTTCTTCATTAAAATAAATATTATCATTGAATCCCCCATCTGATTGACCATCAGGGTGGTCTATTTCGTCAAAATGTATTGAATCATCGGCATTCTTCTTTTTGCCGGATGGGTCGATCTCTGGCCTCGTCATATAATACGATCTTTCATCTAAAATATCCAAAATATTATTCATTTCCCTGTCGTATACGGCAGATGGTGTAGTTTCTTCAATATTTGAAGGTTGAGGTTTATTCTGCCAATAAATTTGCTCCTCAATGGGCATACTTATACCTATCAAGTGATCATCCCTATCGAATGAAGATGGTGCTGCTTTTTCGTGAGAGAAAATCTGTCCATTGTGGGATGATATGAATTTTTTCGAAGTACCAGACTGTATAACGGTATTACTATGTCCATTTATGTTTACAATTCCAGGATTGAATGTATCTGAAGGATAAATAATTTTTCCAGATGAATCGAAATTTCCAAAATGATCATTCTGGATATTATGATTGTTAATCAGTTGATTAAAATTCTGATTATTGGCAGATTGTTGGAACCCTTTGTCCCACTGATTAATATTGGGCCCGTTTAGTGGAAATTTGGAACCAAAACCTTGATCTGTATGGCTTGGAAATTGGTCATTCTGAGAATGATGGGAAAATTGATGGTTAACTGTAAAAAAAATAAATATAAGCAATATCCGCTTTTTGCACTTGACCGTCATATTTTTTGCCTGGATCTTCCTAGGGCATCAGTGTTTAATAGTTTTGACCAGAACCTCTCTAATTTTTGTAATTTTAGCGTAAATCAATAAAAACCAAGTTTCAAAGAAATTTTACTTTTTTACTACATTTCAATAATGTGTAGTTTTGTTCATAAAGCGTTTGACATTAGAATATAAGTAGTGTTAGTGAAAGAGTGCGACTAAAAATGTATCGGTGTACTACCCTAGCACATTTTTTTTAACTTCTAATGATACCTTCCTCGCGAAACTTTACAGAACTTTGCAAGTCATTATTCTTTTTTGAAATACCAAATTTGGAAATGATCGGATATGTGGTTTCGAAAATACAGTGGAACTTCCCCATAACGAACGTCTGTATAACGAGTTTCCCTATATAACGAATTTCGTTCAAGACATTGCACTTTGAATCCAAATTCCATGTTAAAAACACCCTATAAAAGGAAGCATACTCTCTCTATAACGAATTATTCAAAGATCGTCACTATTTGAATAGATTTTGGTAAGAAGGTATAAGGGTGGGTTTTTTCGAAATTTTCCGGACGTACGTAATAAATCCCAACTTTAAACTAAATCATTACGGCAGACAAAGAAATCTTTCTGAAACAGTTTTAAATACAACCCTGGCTGCTTGGGTTCAATCTAACCATTACGCTAGTGTGAAAATTGTGCGAAAATGTTCCACTGTAATAACAAATTTCAAATGTCCGTTTTTGTCCATCCAATCACGTTGAGAGTAATCGTGTTCACGGCCGGCCGGGCAGAATTTTCATTCACTACGGTTTCAACATCAGTCAGTCCAACCGAGTCGTTTGAGACCACTCCCGGTCCGGTTAGAAAAATACAGACATTTGGGCAGATTGATAGCAAGTTGTTCCGCTAGGAAGAAACGCACAAACATAGAAAATATTGTGTCTTACCTGGATAAACTAAGACAGGTCCCTTGATGTTATGCCCATTAGAAGAAGAAAAATCTTTATTGTATGAATGGACATTTTGTGATTGATGACTAAAATGGTGATCAACTGTAAAAGAGACGATGGCATTATCTGTTATACCTAACATGAAAAAAAATAAAAATCAAGACATATTTTATTACCTGATGGATAAACTGCTGCCGTTTCGATACCATGAGGTTTTCCATGAGCTATGCTATGAATATGTGAGTGAGAATGACTATGGAAAATTGGTAATTTATGTTTCCACTTGTGGAGTGTTGGTTCTGCATGCGCCGCTCCCAACGTGTCGATTTCTAAAATGTTGTTATAATGAGAGAAATTAATAAAATGAAATGAGAATAGTTATCTAGCAAGTTTCTTGACGATGAGTATTTGTGTTTGTGAAGTTGGCCCAGCACTTTTTTATTTTCGAAGAAATTTCTGTTGTTCTGAATTGTGCTAGGTTTGTGTGCTTTGTGCCGATAATTTTTTTTCCTAATTCCGAGTGGTTTTCGAGATATTTCAAAAACCGAACAAATGAGCCAGTCCAGCACTTTTTGAAAAATTGGATTTAAATGATTGATAAAAAATTGTGCTACACATATACTGAGTTGTGCCGTTTGAATTTTCTGGAAAGTCCCTCTCATTTCCTGAAAAATCGAAATTTAAGAAAAAAGATAACCCAGCACTTCAGTTTTTTCTCACGAACGAATGAAAAAATTTGTGCCACATTTGTGCTGCTTTGTGCCGTAAATATTTTCACGAAAACTATTTCGTGTTTTCCTTCAAACTACGAAAATAAAAAAAAGTCATCCCAGCACCTTTGTTGTTTTTCAGAGGAAACATGCTCAAAACTTTGTGCTACCCTCAGGTAAAGTTGTGCCGTTGTTAATTTCACAAATATCCTGCTAATTCACTCAAAAAATTAAGAAATTAAAAAAAAGTTAGCTGAGCACTTTAATTTTTATTCGAAGAAAATTGTTTTATATGAGTTCTCTATTTATGCCAACTTGTGCTGGTCCAAGTTTTAGAAAAATCACCAGTTTCCTTCTTATATGGGGGAAAATAAGAAAAATCAGTAGAGTAGAGGAAAATCAGTATACCTGGCAACAGTGTGTATGAAGTTGGCCCAGCAATTTTTGATTTTCGAAAAAATGTTTGTTGTGTTGAATTTTGCTAGGTTTGTGCTGCTTTGTGCTGCTGAAATTTCTCTTTTATCTCTTTCGGTTTTTGGGATATTCAGAGAAATGTTTTGTACGAACCCACCTAGCATTTTCCGAAAAATTGGTTCTCTATAGCTGAAACAGATTATGGACTGAATATACTCAGTTGTGCCGTTCAAATTTTCCCAAAAGTCATTCTAATCTCTAAAAAATCAAATATAATAAGAAAAACTTATTTCAGCAAATATTTTTCTTCTCCCGAATTTTGGAATAAAATTGTGCTTCTATCGTGGTGAATCCATGCTAGTGAAATTTTATATTTTGTGTGAATTAGCAGGATATTTGTGGAAAAAACGGTACAACTTTGCCTGAGAGTAGCACAATCTCTTGCTTGAGCATGTTTCCTCTGAAAAACAACAAAGGTGCTGGGATGCTTTTTTTATTTTCGTAGTTTGCAGGAAAACGCGAACATTACTTCGTGAAAATATTCACGGACAAAGCAGCACAAATGTAGTACAAATTTATTCATTTATTCGTTTGTGAGAAGAAAAAACGAAAGTACTGGGCTATCTTTTTTCTTAAATTTCAATTTTTCAGGAAATGAGAGGGACTTTCGAAAAAATTCGAGCGGTACAACTCAGTACCTGTGTAGCACAATTATCATCAATCATTTAAATCCCATTTTTCGAAAAGTGCTGGACGGGCTCATTTTCTCGGTTTTTGAAATATCTCGAAAACCACTTGAAATTAGGAAAAAAAATTATCGGCACAAAGCAGCAAAAACCTAGCACAATTCAACACAACAAAAATTTTTTCGATAATCGAAAAGTTCTGGGCTAACTTCACACACATGATGATGAGTAGATACCTATGGTTAAGATATTTCAACACCTTGAGCAAAGCAAACACGTTAATTGTTCGAAACCACTAATTACTAGATTAATAAATGAGTTGATTACGAGATTTTCCGTGGACCGCATTATGAATTGAATATAAATTCTTGAGAGAAAGACATTCTTATCCCACACAAAACATATTTTGTTTCTATGTTCCAGTAGAGTTACGACATTACCCGTATTGGCTTCTGAATAGGTACTTTGTGTTCTGTTGCCTATGGCACATTGAAAAAGCATAAATTGAACATTGAATATTGATCAATTTCGTATACCTACGTTAAACCCACCTTTATTTTAGGATCGATGGAAAATACGTATATTGTATAGTTGATAAATTTCAATTATTTCGATATAAAAAAAATTAACACACCAGGTAGGTATGATGTGAAGTTAGAAGATTTTGCGCTTTTGTTCATATTGAAAAAACGATAAATCAAATTCGAATATCCTGAGAGCTATCGGTTACATTCTATTAAGTATTCATTCATGAATTCCACATTCCTTTCTCGGAAGTTATCGTGTTTATGGTCGGATAATACGAAAAAATTTAAGAAAGTCTAACGTCTAACCGCTTTTTGCGGTTTTGTTGATATTGGGAAACTATGCTTCAATTTTCGAAGCAAAGAACTTGAAATTTTCAAGATAGATTCAAGATCTGAAGAGCAAAGTTGAATTCATCAATGAATAGAATGAAACCAATACTCACAATAGCTCACAAGATATTTAAATTTGATTTCTCGTTTTTCTTATATGAACAAGCCCGCAGAAGCTTCTGACTTTCCATCAGAGCTTTCTTCAATTTTTTTACCTAAAAAACCTAATATGTGAGAACTCGACCTCAAATAAAAATGGAATTATGCTCACCATGTTTTTGGTTTTCAATATCATCATGCGATCTCTCCTCAAGAAAATAATCTACTGAAGGCACATTATCAACTATTTCATCTAAAATATTTAAATTCAGGGGATCGTCTTCATTGGTATCGCTTTCACCACTGTTTAGTAATTTGTTCCCAAATTGCAACACTTCAATCTGTGAATTCACTCCGATAAAAACGCATACCAGGAAAGCTTACTCAAAAGTTCCTACAAAAAGGTAAAATATATCATCAAATTAGCTATAACGTTCAGATTCAACATTTCTTCATTACTTACCATAATTTGATTTTATTCAGCATTTTCACCTCATATATATTTTTGAATGATTTTAAAGTGAACAAATGAAATGCGATCTTTATGCAAGTCAGCAAAATTCCGAAAGTGTGATGGAATTGAAGGATCCCTCTATCACAAAATTGTTATTGTGGTCTACTTTTCAAGAGTAAACATCTAAGACAACAATAATCATGATTTTCAATTGATATTCACATTTCGAAAAATGTCTGATGCTATTGTGGAACTTTAAAAGACTTTTCATGTGAGTACCTAGGTATCCAGGATTCTCAATACCTAGTTCTGCAGTTCAAACCATCTCTGCACTTGCTATGTTTTTGTGGGAGTTTCTTTCTAAGCAGCCAATATTTAGCCAAATTTTTTGTCTCAAACGACATTAAATTCATTGTTCAATAAGTAATCCGGAATCAACATTTCTCTTACTTGGCCCTTTTTTAATCAAAGATGGAAGAGCGAAATTTTTAATAGGTAGGTACCTACTATTTTTGTATAAGTACTGTTTGGAAAGTGTACAGAGCTTGACATCTCTTTCCCTGATTTTTAAATGAAATATTAAGGACAATATCTCAAAAAAAACAAGTACAAATTAACTTGCAAAGCAAATCGAAGGCATAAATTAAAAAAAAACTGCAGAAGTTTTACCGAGCTGCTTCATACTAAAAAAACAATCATCCCAATTTGAATATGGGGTATATCGGTTTTATTCTAAATTGATTTATGAATTCAACTTTTTTATTCAAATTTTTAACCTATTAAAACCTAAAAATTTGTTTTGAAGTTATTCTTTCTGGAAGTTATCGTATTATTTAAACATAGGATGGTGAATGGGAAATGGGCGGAAGCTAAGGGAAGATAGAGAATACCGAAAAGAAAACTAGTACATTATTATTTCATCGAAAAAACCATTGGAAAAATAAACTAATCTCGTTAACCTCAGAATCGTGATATTCATATCCTTACCACGCTCGCAAGAGGAGTTTTTCTGCACACATACTCTCTTATCTTGTAGAAAATTTGTTGCCCTTTCCGAATATGTGGTCAAAAATGATGAGACTACAAGGTAAACTGAATAATAATCATTATAGAGAAAAAACTAGAAATATTTCGTGAAATCAAGAAATGTTAAATTGAAGAATTACCGTCAACATTTCGACCATGTGTTATATGACATTTTTTTGTTGCAAATCACTCGTATAATTGCCCCTTAGGGTTTGTCCACTTTAAAAGAATACACCCTGTAAGTATAGGTTATTCTTACTCACTTCAATTCAGTTACTTCAGTGTTTTCTATCTACGCTTAGCTCCTTTATTATCAATTAAACAGCTTATATGATGAAAAGCTCTCAGGATATTAAAATTTGGAGGGCTTCTGACTATATGATGTTGTTAGAATTCGGAATAGAAGTTGAGTTCGACAATGAGTAGGTTAGGTAGCTGTTTTTCAGTCAGATGCTTGAAACCCCAAGAGCTGACGCAACGCCTCAATTTACAAGGTAAATATGGAGATATATGAAAAACAGACATCCATTTAAATTTCTGAAAAATGTCCATATCAGGAATTGTGGATTTAATTACTCATCCAAAGTAGTTTTTTATATCCCTATTACACCATGCCTTCTTTGTGCCTTCGTTGTCTATGGTGCGCAAAATATTTTTTTTTAATTGCTCAATAATAAATATGTTTTTTACTCTTTCTCTTTATTAAAAGATTTAATGAATGGATAGATTATTATAAACAAATAAATGAAGCGACATACGGTTTTTTTTATCCATATATGAATAATTTAGACTCATGGCTTTCATTGCCTGATTTTTAGTTCATCCAAGGCTTCACCTCCTATCTTCTGTGAAACCCTTTTTTTCTTTTTCAGAATAACAGTTACGGTTGCGATAATAGTTATAAGTGATTTTTTCGAATTCAATTTCATCTTCTATTGTTTAACATCATTATTTTTCATATCAATACAGATATCATATATAATGGTATTCTTTCGAAAATATTTCAACAAAACACAAGGTTGAGGTGAAAAATCAATTTCTTCAATGGTTGCAATTTTGGAATTACTACCTGAAACCTGTTGAAATAACCCTTGAAAAGGCATGGTGTGATAGTGCGACTCATTTTGGGGAAATTAATTAACCATAAAAAAAGGCTCGAATATGTACATGAAAACAGGCATGATGTAATAAGGGTATTAGGCTTTTTGTATTTTACGCATTGTAAGCAGTAGAAAAATATTTTTTGCATAGTGTACCCATATAGCATTAAATTATAGGTAATTTATTATCTGTTCAGAAATTTTTGAACCCTTGGTCTTGAACTTCTGTGTTTACTTATTATAGCAAATATTAGCATCGGAAATTTTTTGGTCTAGGGAAATAGAACAAATATTTGAACACGAAGCACAATTGGTCTAAATATTACTGCTAATTTATATACTGAACTAAAGCTTTGTTGAAATAAATATAAATTATTTTCATTGATATATTTTTCAAAATGGAGAATAAACGGAAGGCCACAATTTTTGCATAACAATTTATTATAATTAATCTTATTCACAAAAAATACTTATTACCAATGGCCATTATGTAACTGTACAACCATTTCTATAAAGTTAGAGTGACTGGCATATAATTGGACATTTTTATCAATATCAATCCATTGCACATTTTTGGCATCATCTCCTGCTTTAAGATTGAACTTTCCAACCGATTCTCCACTTTCATCATGAAAATTCATGGCAACAGTCTCCATCCATGCATTATCTGTGTTTCTAGGTCATCTACATAACCTTTATAAATTTCCTTGCCCTTCTTGAAGAATTCCTTTATGAGTTTTTCATTTTTCTCTGCCTCTTCTATAAAGTATTGAATAAACCTTATTATAGAATATGAGAAAAATATACTACAAACCTTTATTACTATCCAATATGCTGAAAGCTTCTTCTAAGATTCTCTTTTGAGCGTTTCACACTGACATTTTCCCCTGGATCAACCATTCCTCCAGGAATAGCCCACTCATTACAATCTCTCCGTTGAATTGCACAAAACTGTAGTATGTGTCTATATAAACAGATCAATTTAGTGAACAATTTTATTGAACTAACGGAACGTACTTATTACTTGTTGGATGTATCTGCTTCACACCCTCCAAAACCTTCCATCTTGTGACTATTGGATCAGCAGCATGATTAGGGCCCCATCTACCTAAAACCCCTCTTCCTCGTAAACCAGTTCGTCCTTGTGGATTCAAGGGTCTCTTATTCTCAATGATATATGTGCCCACGTAGCTCACTCTATTGACTTTCCCATCAAGGCTATTAAATTTGGGAATGAATTGTGAATCATCTATAAAGTATAATTGTTTTATATTCCTTGTTTATCGAAAAAAATCTCAGTTTACCTATATGGGGATCTGCCCATGGCTTATTTTTAAGACTGGGTGATTCGTATTCTGGGGGATTATAAGGAAAGTCAACAGACCATGGTACTTGTTCATCTGTTAGAAATAATCTGCTGGCATTTCCGGAAGGATATTTTGATGATCTACATTTTTTATGAACCATTTTTGAGAATGCTCGCATTATACAGCCACAAGCAAATTTCTACAATTTATTTGTCAACTCAAAACAATTTCAATTGTAAGGGAATCCCCTTTCAAAGAAAAGAAGAAATGTTTGTACCAAAACAACCCAAACAGTATTACCATAACACAACAAATATCAAATGTCAAAAAACCTAACCTTGATTTTCTGTATGAATGAATTCCAATGCTACCAACTTAAGAATGGCATTAGTGCTCAGCGCTGCGTGGCTGTTTTTGAAAACAAATGGGGCTAGTAGTTTTTGAAAAGAAAGTAAGATTTCGTTTGTAAAATCGACTTATATGCTTAAATGAAACTGATGATTGATTGATGATGAACTGATTTTAATCTAGTTTTCAAATAAAATATCCAAATTCAAGTATTTTATCGGAGATGAAGAAAATTGCTGATCAAATTAACATTGTTTAAGGACACTAATTATTTTTTATTGAAGGACTGAAATTCCCAAAGATTCGTACAATATATTTTTCCTGAGTTTCCAAACAGTTGTTGAAAAATGTTCGATAATAAACAGGGGAGTTGTCGAAGTGTAATAAATAATTTATTCTTGCGAAGCTTGTTCTAGAAGGTAACAACTTCTTTTTAGTGTAAAAAAAATTATTTGAGGTTGGAATTATTCTATAAATCACTTGCTATGTATATGAACTTCCTATAACAGTATTGCCAATTTCTAATTTCAAAAATCATGCCTTACTTCTTTTTATCAATCAATTTTTTTACATTTTCACTAGCATGGATTGAATGTATTTTTTTGTTAATTTGCGGCTGGTCAATTAGCGAAATTCCTCCTTTCTTGATCAGGAGTTTTAATGAGTAACACAACATTAACATCTTCATCTTCGTCTCCAAAATACTATTAGATGTTTAAGTTGAATGAAAAAAACAATCATTCCAAAACACGATATTTTTCAAATTCAAAGTAGTATCGGAGGTAAAATGCTTGAACTGAATCGTAGTAGTACTAATACCAGAAAATCTTGTTTTATAAAATGCACGATAAATGAAAAGGAAGTTATGTGTAGGTTTGGCAATTTTTGTGAAATTCTGTTGATAGAAAAATATGTATTGAAGAATTTGTCCAGTCAGAGTTTGGAACAAATTTCAAGAGAATATCGACGATGTTGAGTTGAATTGAGTTGAGATGCACTTAAACAAATAAATAATTTATTCTAGAACAATAAGATCTAAAATCATGATTATACAATCCGTAGTCTTTATTCGACCAGTGAAATCTACGTAATATTTTATCAGGAGAGCGCTTATTGCGATTTAAATGGTGTAGGTGATTCTTTTAAGTCAATTTTATTTTTCGCCATTCGTCAATCGATA
Source organism: Propylea japonica (assembly GCA_013421045.1). Taxonomy (NCBI): domain Eukaryota; kingdom Metazoa; phylum Arthropoda; class Insecta; order Coleoptera; family Coccinellidae; genus Propylea; species Propylea japonica. The sequence continues at coordinate 33,011,593 of CM024247.1, forward strand.
CAGGAGGGACAACACCAAGGAAATCGTAGTGACTGATCTCCATCTCTTTGTTCATCATCACATTCAAGTTTTCCACACCTGCAATAATTCATTCCTTGCATTATCTTTGCTACAAAAATTATTTAAATGAAATTAACTTAGATTAGCTTCTTATTATTAGAAAATGCTTTGATGAGAAGTGTTTTGAAAGGTAAGTTGATAAATTTGATAAAACTTTTTTCATATTTAGGAAGAGCCATCAAAGGAGAAGATATATTTGCTAATAGTTATTCAGTTTCTAAATATAGAATTGCTACCTGATGGGATTCCTATATTTTGAAATAAGTATGTATTGAAGAAATCAAATTTCAAATCTCAATAACTCGAAAACCACTTCAATAATTGATATGTCATTTCGTCAAAGAGATATTTCTAGATTTTCTTGAAGAGAGATCCCCACGGAATTTTGCGGAATCATTATTGATACAAAAATTTGATTTGTGGAATTTGATTCAACTTAGAAAAAAATATGAAAAATGGAGTGATGGAATTTAAACAGATATAGAGACATTTTATCAAAATAAACGAGATCAGAATTTTGATGTATGTTCGGAATGAAATATTCGGCTATATAATAAAAAAATACAATTAAGAATTATGGGGTTGAAATTACTCCATATAAGTTATACTGCGATCGTATCTGGAACAAACCACATTGACGCATTTGCCATAAACAGTTTTTTCTTCTCCAGGCTTCATGAAACCGATGTTGAAATCAGAGTCATAACAATATCTGGAATGGCCTGAAAATATGTTAAATGAAGTAGGTTTATTGGTAAGTAAGGAAGAAATTTATAACCTTTTAGACTGGTCTTATTTGCAGGTGTAAACCACATAGACGAAGAAACATTCACAATGAGAGAAAACAGAAGAAAACGCACTGATGAATATTTCATTCTTTAGAAAGAATTATCTATTCGGATTAAATTTTTACAACTGATACCCGTTTTCAGAAATCGTAAAAAATCAATTACTTGTGCACAATAAAACCATCCTACCTTAAACAGAAATAAAATAAAGATAAATAACTATATAAATTTATTGCCTATTCAAATACAGCGAGCCAAAAAAGCAACGAACCTCGTCAATAATTCTAATTCTACGTAGAATTTTCTCCGCACCCGTCGATTTTTAATTTCAAAAGCCATTTATCCTATGTTTTTTTGAATTTGATATTTCTCACCCCTTTATACTTTCAAATGGGTATACAGGGTGATTTTTTTAAGTGTTTCATTAGACGTTTTCGAGGAAGGAATTGTAATACAGATTCCAGATTTCGGATTTTCGTTTTAGAGTACATGAACTTTAATTGTAAAATATTTTCAAGAGGAATCTACTTCCGGTTTGACCGGAAACGAATGTAAATTCGTTATTTCAAATGCAACACCCTGTATATTTATACATATTCGAATTCTTCGTTCAATTCTACACTGATTTGATGTATGATATGTGCAACCACTCAAGCGGTTCTTGAATTATAGCCTGGTTATCAAATTTTTTGAAAAAAAGGTTGTCACAAATTAGTGTCCATATCTTCAAAATCCCTCATTACAAGAATTTCTTTTTGCGAAAATGGCACCAAAGAAAGCACGCTGATACTGTTTCTTGTATAACTTATGAGGAAATATTATACAGGGTGTCTGAAAAAGGGCCCCAAATTGAGCCTCATTAAAACTATAAAATCTCACTTTTTTCAAATGGCAACCCTATAATTTTGTAATTCCAATCGATTGCTCGTCAGAAACCAGTTAGGGTGTCCCGAACATTTCATGCCTCTAAAATCAGTAGTTTTGACGTTATTGAATAAAATTCTAATTTCAGGATTGAATCAAGGTTTCTTAGTCTAAACATAGATTTATTAGGATAGAAGTTTTCAAGAAGGCTATGTCTGTTGATTTATAATGCATTCTAAAGAACTGTCATTTATACTTTTTTGATTAAACGGGCACTATGCAAGTAACAGTGATGTATTGAATATGTTCTTCATTTATGGTGAATTTAACAAAATATTAGAAAGGTCAGTCAGAACTTTTAACGAAAGAAATCCACATTTACACCTTTAACAAAATCGAAGTATCAAAACAATTTTCTCCGTACTGGAAGCATTAACCCAAAACGAAATCTATTGAATAGAGTAAAACATAATGAAGAAAATCAAATAAATATTCTAGGACATATTCACGCAAATCCAAGAGGTTCCATCAGACAGGTTGAACTGAAATTTCGATTTTGATTTCGTTGAAGTCGGTAAATGTGAATTTCGTTCGTTGAATTTCTAATTACCTTTTCTAGGAATTTGTTACATTTGTCGCAAATAAAGAACATACCCTTGATATATCATTCCAGTGAAATTATTATTGCATGTTTTGCTTAGTGCTTGATCTGTAAGAAAAAGTAAGAATGAAAGTTCCTAACATAGCCTACTTCAAAAATGCAAGCTTACAAACTGTGCGAAACCTGTCTTTAATCGTGAAATTCGAATTTTATTGAATAACGGCAAAAATACTGATTTTAGAGGCATGAAATGTTCGGGACACCATAACTGGTTTTTGACGAGCAATCGATTGGTATTACAAAATTATAGGGTTGCCATTTGAAAAAAGTGAGATTTCATAGTTTTATTGAGACTCACTTTGGGGCCCTTTTTCAGACACCCTGTATAATATTTCCTCATAAGTTATACAAGAAACAGTATCAGCGTACTTTCCTTTGTTCCACTTTCCTAAAAGAAATTCTTGTAATGAGGGATTTTGAAGATATGGACACTAATTTGTGACAACCTTTTTTCAAAAAATTGATAATGAGGCTATAATTCAAGAACCGCTTGAGTGGTTGCACATATCATACATCAAATCAGTGTAGAATTGAACGAAGAATTCGAATATCTATAAATATACAGGGTATTGAATTTGAAATAACGAAGTTACATTCGTTTCCGGTGAAACCGGAAGTAGATTCCTCTTGAAAATATTTTACAATTAAAGTTCATGTACTCTAAAACGAAAATCCAAAATCTTGAATCTGTATTACAAATCCTTCGTCGAAAACGTCTAATGAAACACTTAAAAAAATCACCCTGTATATGGATTAAGCCACATCGCTGAATTGGTATTCGAATTACATTTCATTTGATGTACCATAACCCATTTATTTCCATTTGAAATAATAGAGTAGAGGACTGCAGGGCATAAAGGGTGAGAAATATCAAATTCAGAAAATTTAAGAAAAGCCCTGAGCAGGTGCTTTTGAGCGCTGGTTCGTTGCTTGAGCAATAATGCTATGACCTCAAAATTATATAGAACTTGAGATCAATGCTAAGTATATGAATGAGCATAACAAAATAATGAAACAATAGAAAAACAGAACTTTTACACGATATTCCTTCTTCACTCTATGAGTTTAAAGATGAAAATAAATTAAACATATTTTTGGTGGACAGAATTAAACCACCTTTTAGAGTTGAACTACTTTCAAAATGTAGTTGTGAAAATCCTCACAATTGTGTTTTGAATTGAATTGTAAAGGGTTGTCCAATAAGAGGTGTTATTTTGATATTTAAAGAAAAATGTCATTTTTCAATATAAATCATCGGATGTTCAATTCAATTCATTATAAAGAAGAAGCTATGCCGTTAATAGTGGAAAATAACATCAGGCAAATGACCACCATGACCACGCTTACAGGACCATATCCTTTTAATGAAATTTTCCATAACCAAATCGCAAAGTGGCTGTCCTATGTCCTCGATAGCCTCACGAATTCCATCTTTGAGGTCTTGAATCGACGCTGGGCTGTTGGCGCAGACCTTCTCCTTCACGTGCCCCAAAGGGAGAAGTCGCGAGGTGTTAAATAACAAGATCTCGGTGGCCAATTGGGATCACCTCTTCGAGAGATAACACGATCTGGAAACTTTCCCTGCGAAAGATCAATGGTTTTGTTGCTTGTGTGGCACGTAGCGCCGTCTTGTTGAAAGTGAATGTGGTCCAGATCAATACTATCCAATATCGGTCAAGCCAGCCTCATTTTCGAAAAAGTAAGGTCCAATGATTACACCGGACCATAAACCGCACCAAGCAGTGACACGTTGAGGATAGAGATAACTCAAGAGACAACTCAAGAGATAACTCAAGGAAAACCCTGGGTTTTCCGAGCCCCAGATGCGACAATTCTGCTTGTTGACGAAGCCACCTATGTGGAAATGGGCCTCATCACTCAAGATGATTTTTCGATGGAATTCCGGATCATTTTCATGCATTTCAACGACCCAATCAGCAAATACACGACGTTGTTGATGATCGGCCGGCTTGAGTTCTTGTGTTGACTGAACTTTATAAGCCTTAAGACCCAAATCTTTTTGCAAAATACGTTGTAATGGCGTTTGTGGAATGCCCAATTCCAAAAAACGACGAGGAATGAACAAACCTTGGTTTTCTTCAACACTTTCGGCTACAGCAGCAATATTCTTGACTGTTCTTGAGCGACGTGTACTAGTTTTATTTTTCACATCACTAACTTTTCCATACAGTTTGAATTTCCCACCAATTTCTTTATTGCGGTCCAACAAGGTGCTTCACGACGACCCAAAAATGGTCGATTTTTACGAACCGTCTCTGCCAAATTTTCATCATTTTATAGTGAATTTTAATAATTTCAATGCATTCTTGAAGCGTGTATCGTTCCATTTTTAATAATGGCGTACCTAGTTTCTACTTGTCAAATTTCAAAAAAAATGATAGCTTCAAACGTGACATCTATCGAAATAGCGGGCTATTCAAAATAACACCTATTATTGTAAAACCCTTCACATCTAACATTCTAGCAACAGTATCATCATGTAACCATAGATACGTTCTTTTGACCTTTGCTGACCTATCAACTTATAAACTCTTTCAACGTTTGAGTTATGCCCTGTGATCGGAAGTAGTACCCTAATTATGCCCTGTGATCGAAGGTAATACTTACAATAGTCAAGAATTCTGAGAAGCAATCTGGAAATGTAAAAAGCCTATCAAATCCGGAATGGTCAGACACCTTATATTTGGCCCAGACGCGCAATCAAAAATCCTTACTATGTCCTGCTTTATCCTGACATTTCGCAATCCTTACTGAACTCACAAGATTGCTAAGCTTTTTAAAAAATAACTCTACAAACTTTTACACAACTGACAATTCCCTCCCACCTGTGATACAGAACATAAATATTGAAGTATCCTGAAAAAGCTGTCTTCAGTGCTCTCTGAGGCCTAAATTGGTTTTACGACACAGTTGTTACCCCTGGATATGTTCTTCAATGTATAGGTAAAGAACTTGAGATGAAAAGAACTACACTTCCATTACCTCGTCTCATGTGTATTAAATCGAAGCGTTTCATCTGTTAATGTCTTTTCTGGCAGATGGACTCAATCAGTCTGATTGGTTTTTAGGCTGTCTTCAAGTTTATTATTTGGAGGCAGAAATGAACATGTCAGCATCGAATGGATTGTTCTTGTTTCTGTAGGTTGGAGTGGCATTCATGATTCGTAAATAACACATTTATGTTCTTAGTGGTCAATCACTGGGAATTTCAATATTTCTTTTCCTTGTCTCAACTTTTAGATCAAATAAAAGGTATATGGAACATAGGTTTGCAGTAGTTTCCTCTATAAGGAATTTTCCATTTTTGTGGAAACTTTGATTCACGTGGAATTCAATGACGTGAATTGTGATCCTACAAACTGGACTTTCAACGGATTTTTTTATGAAAATCTTCCTGTATTTTTTATTCACAAACTAATATTAACTAGATTTCTGTGTGGACTGTAGTAGTTGATGAATTGATAAATAAGCATTGGTTAAGCCGATGACATTGTCTTGATATTTATATATGAAAATTTGAAGTACCTAATGTTGGGCAAAGAAATGAAATTGGTCTGAGCTAGGGTGATCGAGAAATGCTGAAAATCGGTGGAGCTTAGTTTGAACTCCCAAAAAATACAATTGTAGCATTAAAATTGTAAAAAAAATATTTTATATGTGTACCTATTCGATGGAATGGAGTAAAATATCTAGGTTTAAGACAAGACAGCTAACTTCTTCAGAATTAGCCTGATGGAAGGAAAAACCCAGGCGTTAAAAACCTGGAAAACTGCGATGTATGTACCTACACCGTGATTTTGTGACCCATAATTTCCTTAATTAATTCGCTTGTTATTCGTGGCGAGCTTATTTACAACCACTAGGCAGTTACAGACTATATCGATGTAAGTATAAACTTCTGAATTCGAAAGCTTTCATGGCTACCATATATCGTATATCTTATCTATGATGGCTACTTGTCACTAAATGTATTCAGTTGGCTACATTGTATTCACCGTTATTCAAGTTTCGAAAATTTGCCAACTGGGCATTGATGGCTTGGCAAACCGATGGTGGAAGGAGGGGATATTTGCGATTCAATATTTTTTTCTGAGAGCATTAAAAATGATAATTTAAAATTCTGTGGTGATACACTTAAATTTTGTATGACCAGATCAACACACTCTTCGTCTTCAGGATTTTGAAAAAATATTATGGTTCTTCCGATACGAAAAACAGTGAAAAGACTTTTGACTCGTATATGATGATTACAACAGAAATCTATTTAAAGATATTAACTAATAATATCATCACCATAAAAAATTATCACAGTAAGTTTTTAAATTATTAGAAGTTTAGATATAAGTTCTGCAAAACAGTTTTTTTTTATCGTAAAATTATTCCATGGGCACTCATGAATTCGCATTTTAATTCTGAATTTCAAATCTTAAGGATAAGGAGTTTTTGATTATAAGGAAATATTCCAGTGACAATAACTTCGAAACTACCGAACTGGCAATCTGGCTCGCTGAAGAACTCGAATGAAATATTCAGGTCCCATGACCTATTCTGAAAATTTGAACTTTCAAACTCCTTCCGAAGGTTATGTGTGTTTAATTCTAGTTCAGCAAAATTTGCCAGAATTTTATATTTTCTAAAATCTTTTGATATTTCGATTATGACGAAATGTAGGACGAATATACTCGTCACTGACCTAGTTCATAATAAGTTGACATTGATCGGATTCCAAACGACGAAAATTACTGACATTTGGGTAAAACGACCGCACCGCTGTTCTCCTAGGAACAAGCGCGCAAAAAATACTGCCCGATAATTTCAAAGAAGTTAAATTCATTCATGATTTATGACAATTTTTTGGAATATGTATTCCAATTTAATTGAAATTTGTCCATTGTTCTGGAATTTTTCCAACTGTTCTCAATATTCATGAACTGCTTCGAGAATTAACCAACTCTGATCAACATTTGGCACGCCCCTAGACCGACATTGACATTTGTTCAACTGCTCCAAAATTTTACCTATTGTTTTGAAAATTTTTCAAACTGGTCTGAAATTTTTCCAACTGCTTCGAAAAACTACTAACTGCTTTGCAAAATTGCCAACTTTGATCAACATAAGGTCGGTCCCTGTATCAACTCCATTGAAAATTTTCAAACTCTTATCAAATTTTATCAACAGTTTCGACAATTTTTCCAACTGTTTCGAGAATCTGCCAACTCTGATCCATATTGGGCAAGCCCCTAGACCAACTCCATTGACATTTGCCCAACTGTGTCTATTATTTTCCAACTGCTCCGAAGTTTTGTCAACTGCTTCGAAAAGCTACAAACTTTTCTGAAAATTGCCAACTCCGATCAACTGTATCAACTCCATTGAAAATTTTCCAACTCTTTAAAATGTTTCCAACTTCTTTGAATATATTCCAACTGTTTCGAGAATTTACCAATGTCTCTGAAAATTTTCCAACTCTGTTCAACATTGGGGGGGGGTGAATCGATAAAATTTATTGATATCTTCAAATATAAAAATGATATCAGTTCCAAGAATGCTATCCGAGGACTAAAAAAAAATTTTCATTTTTTCCATGAGTGACAAATTTCATTTGGGATAGATAGTGTGAATTCATGAACCAATGGGCTTTTTCTGAATAAATAATGAAAAACTTGAATCTTGATTATATTTTTTATGAAATTTCAATACAGAATCAGATCGAACAATCACAAAGGAACTGAAATCAACTTATAACTTTATCCAGTCAGGACATATGGATTCGTAAGTTGCACCTAAACAACCTAATCAGTTATTCATCACTTAGTTGAGTACGTGTGAAATCAAATACAAAAGTTATTATTGAAATGATTTATTGCCTAATCGAAAAGTCTTGACTGAAGAATCCATCCAATCTCAATTACAAAACTTCAAAATAGGAAACCTGTAACTTTTATATTTCTCAATTCCTCCCTCCTTACTTAAAAAAAATCAGATGAAAATTACAACACTTTTATTTCATAGTCTCAGGTGCATTAGATTCAAACTTTCATCTATTGTACTGTCGACTTAATCAGCCTGGTTGAATTCTTCTGAAGGAGAAGATTTGGAAGCGTATTCCCCGATTCTGCTGTTTCCTCTTGTTGAAGTTAAGTTGTCTTCTTCAAACAGGTCGGCTGGGTTCACTGGTTCTACGAAGATGTGCCTGAAATTAAATTTACTGAGAACGCAATAGTTAAAATTATTGATATATCTAGATGAATCGGGCTTTCAACCTGGAAATTACCGGTGGCTCCAGATGTGAGTCCAAGGTGGAGGATACCACTTTGATACCCACCAAGGTAACATCGTAAAAAAAGTTATAAATCCCTAGATATCCCGATTTTTCAATGCTATTATGGTAATGTTATTCCACTATGATGAAAGCTTCTAAAACCACAATACCAGCCGGCGGTGGAGTATCCGGTCAAGAACCAAGTGTAATACACTATCGTTAGGCTCCCATTCGAGTGGTTTTCAGATAGTACTTGCAATCGAGAGATCCAGAGATCTATGTATCTCTCGATATTAACCTAGAAAGAAACATCAAGGTGTGACATATTGATCCATTCTGATAGTCAAGTTGCTATTGAGGGACAGAACTCCTATGTCATAGACTCGAAAGCTAATATGGAGTGTCGAAGAAAACTCAATGGAGTAGGCAAAACTAAAAAGGTCTCTTTAGTCTGGGTACTGATTCAAGATTCAAAGGAAACGAGAGGCTTACACGGTAGCCAGACAAAACCTAAACGGCATTTATTGATTCAGAACATTGCTGTGCTAAAATCAAATAAACCTGTAAGAAAGAGTGATTGGAGAAGAAAAAAAATTAAGAAAAGACCTGAGCAAAAGCTTGGGGGTAATAAGACTATTACCTCAAAATTTTATATGGGATTTGAGATTGATACCAAATATATAATATAAATGCAGAATCTCAGCACAATCAGAATTATATTTTGAAAATTATTCAAAAAATTAAAAAATACATAATTACAAAAATTAAATTCTATGGTTCTGATGAGGCGATCCTCTCAATATTCTGCATGAACATTCAATATATATGTCTTGATTCACAAAATAAATTTCACTCGAATCGGTTATCCTGTAACGGAAATATAGGGATTCTTCTTTTCAGTATTCCAATTGAATTTTCTATGGTTCTGCTGATACTACGGCCACAAAATTTTGCATGAAGATTCAGTATATCAATTTTTATTTATAAAATTAATTCCATTCGAAACAGATATATTTTATGGGAATGTGAAGATTTTCTTCTCAATATTCCAACTGAATTTTCTATCGTTCTGTTTGAAACGGAATTTTGGATGAATATTCAGAATATCGATCTCCATTCTCAAAAAAAATTCACTCGAATCGGATATTGTTTATGGAAATATGAAGTTTCTTCTTTTCAACATTCCAATTGAATTTTCTATGGTTCTGTTCATACTATGGCCACAAAATTTTGCATGAGGCTTGTTATCAGCATCTTCCATTTGGCCGTAACATTTCATTCCGATTGATTTCGTTTTTCTGAGATATTGAGGAACGAAAATTTTAAAAGGCCATATTTTATGGAACACCCTGTACGATTTGGCTGGTTAAAGAACTTAACCGAGCCATTTAGGACCCGAACTCCTAAAAATCATGAAAATTTCAAGTCTCTAGGACATTCCCTTCGAAAGTTAAGTTAAGTTAAGTAAAGGACGGCCGGACGGTCCCACGGACAGAAGTGAATTTGACCACGAATTCGTCATCAGGGAGTCTAACCCTATCATCTGAGACCATTTTCGGCTCAAAATTCGAAAATTACAGACATTTGGGCAAAACAATATAGCACTGGTTTAAGTAGAACGAGCAATCGAAAACTGAAAGAGAAGCATTCTGAAGAGATCTTCCGAAAATGGATATTCATAAAAAGTTCCTTCTGAACTTGAAAACTGCTGAGTCCAAAAGTAAAAGGTTCATCTCAATGAGAATAGGTTACGCCTTCTCATTAGCTTCCTTAAAGGGCATTGTCTCCTGAGAAAGGCTATGATGGGAATGAAATGGGATTAACAGAATTAACAGAAACTGAGGAGTGAAGATGTGGAGAAGAGAACCTACTGTTCACTTTGCGAGCCTGCTAAAAGAATGTCTCAGACAGGGTCTAGGAGAAACGCGGATTCAGGCTCTTTGAAACCCTTTTGGATACTGAAGCTCTGGAACTAGAGCGCGAGCATTAGCACAGTTGCCAAAACAGCTCTGATGATGGGACACACAATAAATGTTGTGGTCTAATCTTGGGTCATAACGCTAAACAGTATTCTATGATTGAAGAGTATTGAATGTTTTATAGAATAAATCTTTTTTCGTAGCGATAATAATAATCAAGCGATATCATCATTGAAAAATGGAAAAGCTCCAGGAAGTGATAAAATAACGTCAGAGATGCTTAAGAACTTGGGACGAATAGGATTGAACACATTGCTGGAGATATTTGAAAAAGCATGGAAAGATGAAATGATACCAGAGAATTGGCAAACAGCCTTAATAGTTCCAATATATAAGAAAGGAGACAAACATAATTGTAATAACTACAGAGGTATAACTTTATTGAGTACAGCTATGAAACTATACGAAAAATATTAGACAAAAAGATTAGACAGAAAATAGAGATAACAATGGAAGAAACACAGAGTGGATTCAGGAGAGGAAGGAGTATTCAAGATCATATATTCACTATGAAGATATTGTGCGAGAAAGCAAAACAAGAGAATAGAAAATTGTACTTGGGCTTTATTGATCTGGTGAAAGCTTTTGACAAAGTGGACAGGGAAAAACTGTGGACAATACTGAAAAAACGAGGAATAGATAAAAATTTGATCTGCATTATAAAGAATATATATAGATTGAATAAAAACCGGATTGTAAGCCACAATAGAACATCAAAAACATTCCACACAAAAACAGGACTAAGGCAAGGAGGAAGTTTGAGTCCGGTACTGTTCATTATCTTCATGGACGAGATTTTAAAAGAATGCACAAGAAGAACAAAAAATTTCACGTAGACACAAAAAATATGCAGCGGGTGGAATATCAGAATGTGCTTTTGTAGATGACATTATCGTGATTACTGGACGAAGAGACGATTTACAAGGAAATATGAAGATATGGAATGAAGTTGTCAAAAAGTATGGAATGGAAATAAATAAAGACAAGACAAAAGTTATGGTGATAGGAAACTCAGAAGAACTTAATATAGAGCTAGACGAAACAACAATAGAACAGGTGAAAAATTTCAGATACTTGGGTGTTGAAATAGATGAAGAGGGAAAACAAGATGTGGAAATTAATAAAAGAATAGAGAACACAGTTAAATTGTACCATACGATGAATAAGAGTTTCATAGGTAAGAATGAAATTTCCCAAAGGACAAAGATGAACGTGTATAGAGCAATATATAGACCTACCCTGACATTTTCGTGCGAATCATGAGCCTTGAACAACAAACAGAAAAGTAGAATCCAAGCAGTAGAAATGAAATACCTAAGAAGAGTAAAGGGCGTAACCAGAATGAATAAGATAAGGAACGAAAAATACGTGAAGACCTAAAGATAGAACCAATACATGATTTTGTAAAGAAGACAACTCAGCTGGTGGGGACATCTGAACAGAGAAAATGTGGATAGACCTGTTAAACAGATATGGGAAGCCAAAATTCAAAAGAGGAAAAAGAGGAAGACCAGAGCTGACATGGAACGGAACAATCACCGAATAATCAATAGAAGAGGACAAACATGGAATAGAGCAAGGAATATGGCACTGGACAGAAACTGTGGACCAAATTTGTACATAGAAATGAAATACTTTAATTTTGTATAACCTGAAAATTAATTAAGTTGAAATGTAATACCCTACACCATTATATGGTAATTGGGTTTTTTTGATTATATATATATATATATATATATATATATATATATATTAATACTTATTGAACCAGAACACATTCATATTCTCATATCAACCACAGGAATTATTCCTTAGAGCCTCAAGTCCAATCTCGAGGAGCTAGGTTTGGATGAAAACCTGTACAACGTAATGTAAAAGGCAGTACTTCTCGGTACTGCTAGAACAGTAGGAAGTTCGTAGGTCACGATGGACACCAAGAACAATCATGGAGGGAAATATTGCAAGACCGACTACCAGGACGCCAGCCGGGAAATCCAGGACCAAGCAACGAAGGACGAACGATCCAGGACCTAGGAGAAGAAGAACACCTCAGAGCTCAATCCCAATGATACTTGCTATCCGGGATGAGGACCAAGAAACGAAGTACGAACAACCCAGGACCCAGGAGAAGAAGAACACCGAACACCTCAGAGCTCAATCCCACTGATACTTGCTATCCGGGATGAGGACCAAGAAACGAAGTACGAACAACCCAGGACCCAGGAGAAGAAGAACACCGAAGACCTCAGAGCTCAATCCCCCTGATACTTGCTATCCGGGATGAGTGAATGTTCCCCTTGGTAGGGAGTGTGATAGCCGATCGCTAGGAGGTGTGAGTAATCACACCCTTTCTACGATAATAGGCTCAAGTCGACTTCTCGACTTCTTAATTTCATAATGAATGCTTGGACAGGACTTATTATGAAACGGCATCACAACAGCAGTATACACATCATACCTACCCTAGATCAAAAAAAAAAATATCATCCGAGGCATAGGGTTTTAATTGAATAAGATAATCATTAATTCTTTTTTTCGAAAATACCTTGAACTCTTAGTTGCCTCAAGTGGGCCGGTAAACTATTTTAGAACTTGATTCATCTATAGTGGGTACCATGGGCGTAGCCAGGAATTAATTTCGTGGGGTTTTGTCATTTTGACAATTGACTTTGTAGGTGCCAGGAATTGTGAGGGTCGCTTTCTGTAGCAAGTATTTGTTTTTTTTAAGAATTCAATATTCCTTTTCAACTTCGGAAACAATATTCAACATAGATATTCCGGGTTATGTTAGGTAAACCTATTTTTCAAATATGCTTCAGAATTTAATTTTTATTCACTCAAACAAACTTAAAAAACAATATTTATTTCCCAAACAGTACTTACAGGATGAATCGATATGAAATTAGTGTGGATGTGTGCTTTCATTGAAACTAAATAGAGTTTTTTAATGTTTTACTCCAAAATACTGCCAACAATATATGAAAAGGAATTGAAAATGAAACAGTGAGAAAACACAAACAATATTTTTTATGGTGAATTCCTTCACTAGAAGTCTATCCGTCTTTTTTTTCTAGCGAATTGGTCAACCACATCATTTTCATCAATTTTCACACAATAATGAATATTCATAAGCGCCAACCCATTCAATCTAGTTTCCCTAGAAGAATTGCGCAGGTAATTTTTAATTCTCCTCAAGCTGAAAAAACTTCTTTCTGGAGTAGCAGTAGATACCTACTGGAATCGTAGCTAAAATTTGTAGTAGGATATAGATGTTCGGATACGTATTCTGATTGCACTCATCTAAGCATTCTAATGCCGATTTTGAAATGGAGTTCATTGACATTTTCCATATTTCAAATTCTGCTTTAATTACGTTTTCATTTTTTTCTGGGAGTAGTGGAGAATACATCGATAATGCGTCTTCTAATTAATATTTTCTGTTAAAATTCTGGGGTAGCAGATCAGATAAGGCGGATATTAATTTTCGGTGTTTAGAAAATCTATCAGTTAATTGTTGGATAGTATGTTCTAGAAATGGAATTAAACTTTAATATCATCCATATTGCTGATACGAATTGATAATTTTAACTAGATTTTCGGAGATAAGTCGGTTTAAGTGCGAAATGAAAGATTATTTTTGCAACAAAAAATAACTCTGAAACATTTCGGGGGGGATTTGAACACCCAAACCCCCCCCCTGGCTACGCCCTTGGTGGGTACCCCTCTCCGTAGATGTTAACCTGGGGGCAGGATAGGACATACTTGATTTCTTGTCTCGTAACTGTGTTGTCCCCCCACTCGAAACCTATCAGTATACCCAATGAGGTATTCTTTTCATAGACCGAATGAACCTTTTTGAATGACAAAAATCTTTGTATCATTTTATTGGCACCCCAGAATACAAACAAGAAAATAGCAATATTTGAATTTAATGGCTAAAAATACAAATAGTATCATAACCGTCATCCTCACTCACATGGAAGCCAACAATTCATCTGGTAGCAAAGGACCCCGCACACTTACTTAGGAAAAGCGGGTCCAGTGAATTTTCCTTATTTTTACATATTATATTTATACCAACCTTAAGAACAATATATCAGATTTTTACGAAGGTCTTACATCTGGTTTGTTCTATAGAGCGTTCCAAAATTGCAGGTACGGAAAAATGAATCTTTAAATTTTGATGATAATTCTTCTAATTTTCGAAATTTTATCATGATGCTTTGGGTTCTGAATAACAAGATGTGACAGATATCCAAACACCGCCCACCACGTTAAGGTTCGTTATACAGGCTGTTCCATGAAGCTGTATAAGTAACTGAATGTAATTTTGTTAGTGACTTTGGGACCACCCTGAGTTTTTCAAAATATGATACCATGATGTATGTCCACTTCTGTAGGAAGTTCCATTAAGAACAGTTGCAAAATTATTCAGGTTTAAACTCGGATTTCATACAATTTTTCTTTAAAACTTATCTGTAGTTGAGATTGCTGTCAAGGAATATAGGTTTTCATCAGTATAATTATTATGATAGGTCGGTCCAAAGGTGTTTTTTCAGGAATGCACAGGATGGACATAATGTGGTGTCACTCATCGCCTCATATACAGGGTGTTTCATCATAAACTGGACAAACATATATTTTCGTGTAGAGTAGAGGACATCGGGAGAATAATTTTTTCCTCATACAATATATCTCGTTTTCGAAACATAAGCGAGATACAGGGTGTCAAACGTCATTTTTGAGCAAGATTATTATGAGTGTGGTCAGTTATGTATAACACTTAAAGTGACGGTTTTTGGTCAAATCTCAGTATTTTTGGGTCCTCTATTCAGAAGACCTGCAATGTTCCAATTTTTTTTGCGGTTGTAAAATTGACTTTTGTTTTCTGAATGAACACAATTTTCTAAGAATTTCTGTGAAAAAAATCTTTCAAAAATCGAACACAATTTTTTTTTCATGTCTAATTGTCTACAGCGATGAACATTTTTCACTTGAAATGGATCAAATTTTGTACAACTGTACTTCTTGAATTATCAATCACGAATATGAAAACAGAATTGTAAAATATCGAACGGTTTCGTTACTACAGGAATTCAAATATTTCGTTCAGACCTCTGAAATAATGAAAGAAAATTTGTTTTGAGTTCTAGAGTCAAAATAATTAAATTATTGGCAACGAATATTAATATCCTTAGAACAGTGTCATTTCCCCATTTAATACCTACATCGGTTCGAGTCCCAACTAAGTTTCACTGATTTTTTTTGTATTTTATTTGTATTGTATTCATCTAGAATATTCGTCAACTTTTCTGAATAGAGGACCCAAAAATACTGAGATTTGACCAAAAACCGTTACTTTAAGTGTTATACATAACTGACCACACTCATAAGACTCTTGCTCAAAAATGACGTTTGACACCCTGTATCTCGCTTATGCTTCGAAAACGGGATATATTGTATGAGGCAAAAATGATTCTCCCGATGTCCTCTACACGAAAATATATGTTTGTCCAATTTATGATGAAACACCCTGTATATGAGGAGATTAGTGACACCACATTATGTCCATCCTGTACATTCCTGAAAAAAAACCTTTGGACCGACCTATCATAATAATTATACTAATGAAAACCTATATTTCTTGACAGCAATCTCAACTACAGATATGTTTTAAAGAAAAATTGTATGAAATCCGAAGTTAAACCTGAATAATTTTGCAACTGTTCTTTGTACATTAATGAAACTTCCTACAGAAGTGGACATACATCATGGTATCATATTTTGAAAAACTCAGGGTGGTCCCAAAGTCACTAACAAAGTTACATTCAGTTACTTATACAGCTTCATGGAACAGCCTGTATAACGAACCTTAACGTGGTGGCGGTGTGTTGGATATCTGTCACATCTTGTTATTCAGAACCCAAAGCATCATGATAAAATTTTGAAAATTAGAAGAGTTATCATCAAAATTTAAAGATTCAGTTTTCCGTAGCTGCAATTTTGGAACGCCCTATAGAACAAACCAGATGTAAGAGCTTCGTGAAAATCTGATATATTGTTCTTGAGGTTGGTTATAAATATAATATGTAGAAATGGGGAAAATTCAATGGACCCGCTTTTCCTAAGTAAGTGTGCGGGTTCCTATCGGTATCCTATCGGTAATGCAAATCAGATTCGTGGCTGAAGAAGGTGATGTAATAATCAAGAAAGTGGGCACTGAGAAAAACGTTGCTAATCAAAAGAGAGAATTGGAAACGGGAACACACCGACTATAACCTCAAGAAAATACCGTAAAATGGTATACAGATGGTTCCAAAACCTCTACAGGAGCAGGCGATGGGATATACGGGCCAAGTATCAAGTGTGCACAGTCGCTAGGCTTCTGTATGAGCGTCTTTCAAATTGAAATCTTGGCTATTGAAAGATATCTAGATCAGAAGTGCGATCTAGCCATACACTCAGATAGTCAAGCTGCTATTAACTCATTAAGCTCCTACGTCATCGACTCTAAAATATCTGGGAGTGCCGGAACAAACTCAATGAGGTAGGCAAGAAAAATAACGTCTTTTTAATCTGGGTTCCCGGCCACTCGGGAATCAAAGGAAATGAAGAGGTCAATTCACTTGCCAAAGAGGGCGCGCGAATGTAACTCAATGGCCCAGAACCCTTCTGTGGTATAGGTAAATGTACCTATAAGAAGGGGTTTCTGGAGAAGGAGAAAGCCGAGAGGAAAAAACTCTGGCGTAATCCCCCAAGGATGGATCATTCAACTGAGTTCCTTCGGAACTAAGACAGCAGGATCCAAAAAATATCTGGATCTTGGTAAGAAGCAATTACACCTACTCACTGGCTTTCTTACAGGACACTGTCGCCTCAGGAAGGTTGAAGATGGGATTATCGGACACTGACGAGTGTAGGTTCTGTGGGGAGGAAGAAGAAACCCCCATTCATCTAGTCACTGAATACTTTGGCATGGGAGCCTAAGGAGAGAATGCATTGGGCGAGAAAAACTGTAAGAGTGAGGAACTAGCCTCGTTGAAGCCTTCACAGATATTAGATTTCATTAGATCTCTGGAACTGAAAGGCGAGCTGTGAAGGGTTTGGCCAGGAGCCTATTGCACAAAATACTTTGCAAATTTTCACTTTGCGTTCTGACAAATTTCAAAAGAGAAAATTAATTATATTGCACAACATTTCTCCCAATATTTAATTTCTGCGGAATGATTCTCACTTTGCACTTGACTTTCCACATTGCGCTCTTCAATTATGAATGCGTTTGGTGCAATGTAATTCATTTGAAAAGTGAAAAGTTGCAAAGTATTTGGTGCAATAGGACCCAGAACAGCTCTGTAAGGGGGCACAATAGACCTTAAGGTCGCAGTGAACTGTAACCCCTTTTTTAAACTAAACTAAACTAACTGAAAGAAAGTTTCCTCAAGATATTTACGATTTTTTCTCGAGAAAAAGATACACCCTTTCTTGAAATATATCTTGTTTGTAATCATAAAATGATGTAGTTAGTGGTTATAACCATATCATGTATTATGAAAACCAATCTGTTCTCAAGAAATCAAGTTCGTGAATATCACAAAATTGTGAAATTAACTTACGGAACTGCGTTTCTGCTTCTCAAATAATTTTCTGCAACTGTTTCATAACGTCGTGGAATTATATCAATATCATCTGCCCTGAAAAATATAATGAATGAATTAATATTATGTTTGATTAATTTCATTTTTAGTACCTCATCATTCCCCTAGAAGATCTCCCAAATCCAGAACCTAATCTGAGCAGGCTTAAAAAAATTGTGATTACTTTATGAGTCTGAAAATCTACTTTTTCAACTAAAAGCTGAGCACTTTGCTTTAAATTATACAGGGTCTCTATAAATGATTGTAACAGCGTAGTTGGCATTGGATTATTCTCATTTTGCCGCTTCCAAACCACAGAATTCTTTGACTATGCTATGCCCTGATTGGATAGAGATTGGTATTCTTTAGGGGCAAAGTAATCCAAAGCGAACTACGCTGTTACAATCATTTATCAAGACCCTGTATATTGTCAATTGAAGAACTCAGACAATATACAAGGTGTTATATGACGTTCCATACGTTAGAAAGTTCAAACAAAAAGTAAGTAGGTATTTCAAATGATATACCAAAAACTCTGTCAGAATCTTCGTTAAAAATTTGTTTCTAATCGCCACCTCTAAAAGACTACCCCTGGACTTTTTTAAATTACACTCTTATATTTATCCCTTTAAACAATTCCCCCACAAAATAAAAATAAATTAAGAGGATTTCTAATCATTTTTTGTAGATTCAACCCAAATAATATACCTAGTGGTACTTTTTTTCATAATGACACCTTATTCAATTCTATCGTTTTAATCATCAAGTTGTTTTATTCTTCAAAGGTATCTTTTGTGTTGATGCTTTGTTCAGTGTCTGTATTGAATATCTTGGGATACCGAGAAAATTTTACCATAAGTCGCAAAATGGTGAATGCGTCAAAATTTAGTTCGCTATTAATTTTAAGGGTTGAATACACGTAAAATTATTAAAAAATGTTTTCACTGAAAAATTTTTTAGAGAGAAGAAAACATAAAGGTACAATCAAAAAACGTATAAGGGGTAGATTTTAGGAGTGGCAATCAGAAACAAAACTTTAACGACTTTGATACAATTTATGCTTTCATTTGAAATACTTCTTGTTTGAACATTATATACCTTGCCGGAAAGTAGAGATATTGGCTGTATGGTACAAATCGGGACACCCTATATTAAGGGTTGAAATATATCCTGAATAGTTCACCAGAAATAATTTAAATTCGATCAGTGATTCTTCATCTAGTGACAGGTGAGTCCACCCAATCAATTCTCTGTATTCTCTGTTCAAAATAACAAAATCACAAATATTCGAGCAAAATATCACAAATTTCATTTTCAAGGACGAGTCCACAATAATGTTTTCGCCAAAGATTAAGGATTATAATTTTTAAACTTTGATTTTCTCTATCTGATACTGTCTTGGTTTCTTATACAGGGTGTTTCATTGGGAAAGGGAAATACTTCACAGGTGCATAGGTGGTACCAAGACGGTTCTAGAGATACCCTACTTATTGGGTCTCACTGTCTTCGTAGCCGAGATACAGGGTGTTTTAGAATTTTGCCCGTTTCTTCTGAGGCGTACCAGACGAACCACCCGGTAAATTTTCTTCATATTTGGCAAATATGTTCCTAATTAAGAACCCAACATATCGTGCAATAAAACCGCCTCGAAAATCCAGGTCCGGGTTAACAAAAAATTATGAATCGTTTGAATCTCAAACAACACCCTGTACATCGGAATTTTGAAAATCTATTTTAATATTCGAAAACACCACTAAAAACTAAACCGAGACGTATTCTTTAAATTTTCACGCAGAAAGTTTTACTGTACAAATTTTCAGGGCAAAAGTAAAGTTTTTAGGAACTTGGATACCCGAAAGTGGTTTGAAGTGACTTTAACAAAGAATTATCAACAATATTTACATTTACATTTACGTATACATTTATTGAATCCATAATTATTTCAACATTACTCTGTAGTTCATTTTCACATTGGTTTTCCTTTTTATAGCTGTATACTTGAAAATCCAGGTCCGGGTTAACGAAAATTATGAATCGTTTGAATCCTCGAAAAAAAACCCTGTACATCGGAATTTTGAAAATCTGTTTTAAAATTCGAGAATACCACTAAAAACTGAACTGAGACGTACACTTCAAATTTTCGCGCAGATCGTTTCAATGCACAAATTTTCAACGTAAAAGTGAAGTTTTCAAGAACTTTGATACCTGAAAGGGGTTTGAAGTGACTTTTAACAATGAATTATCAAAATATTGAAATCCATAATTATTATACGTTATAATGCAACTCACTTCTCAATAAATGAAAACTAATGTGAAAATGAAACACAAAGTAATGTTGAAATATTTATGGATTCAATATTGCTGATAATTCATTGTTAAAAGTCACTTCAAACCACTTTCGGGTATCCAAATTCTTAAAAACTTCACTTTTACGTTGAAAATTTGTGCATTGAAACTATCTGCGCGAAAGTTTGAAGTGTACGTCTCAGTTCAGTTTTTAGTGGTATTTTCGAATTTTAAAACAGATTTTCAAAATTCCGGTTTGAAGATTCAAACGATTCATAATTTTCGTTAACCCGGACCTGGATTTTCAGGTATACAGCTATAAAAAGGAAAACCAATGTGGAAATGAATTACAAAGTAATGTTGATTGTTGAAATAATTTATGGATTCAATATTGTTGATAATTTGTTGTTAAAGTCACTTCAAACCACTTTCGGGTATCCAAGTTCCTAAAAACTTAACTTTTACCTTGAAAATTTGCGCAGTAAAACTTTCTGCGCGAAAACTTGAAGTATACGTCTCAGTTTAGTTTTTAGTGGTGGTTTCGAATATTAAAACAGATTCTCAAAATTCCGATGCACAGGGTGTTGTTTCGAGTATTCAAACGATTCATAATTTTTTGTTAACCCGAACCTGGATTTTCGAGGCGGTTATTGCATGATATGTTTGGGCTCTCAATTAGGAACATATTTGCCCAATATGAAGAAAATATACCGGGTGGTTCGTCTGGTACGGCCTCAGGAAGGAAGAAAACGGGCAAAATCCATAAAACACCCTGTATCTCGGCTACGAAGACAGTGAGACCCAATATGTGGGGTATCTCTAGAACCGTCTTAGTGCCACCTATGCACCTGTAAAGTATTTCCCTTTCCCAATGAAACACCCTGTATTACAAGTTTTAGTCTTGTTGGTCTTTGAGTTTTTTCGGTGGACAGGTCAGAATTTCAAGCATATCAGTTTTGGGTTTTCATAAAGTATTGAAAATTTTGTAATATTCGAAATGCATACCTCATATCACCTCTCTTCGAAGTCCCATAAGATCCTCCTAGACTGAGGGAACCATAGGTGCGCTTTTTCAGCAAAGATGTGTTTTCCTGTGATGGTTGCACTTCAAATCAAATAAATCAATAATATCAGTCAATCAAAATCCACTTGTTATCGAATCCAGAATCAAGGAAAATCAAATTAGCAATAATTCTAGAATCAACATACCTACTGACTCAGAAGTTCAGGCGTTCGTTCGTGATAACTCAGACTTGAATTCTACACATTTTTAGAATTAAACTTTCATTTCTGTTCCTATTTGAATCTTGAACCTAATTGTTTCTTTCATATTTCAAAAGTAACCGAACGACCTTCAGAAAGTACCGGGTTTTTCACTATAATTTGACCCCCCCTTCAACTTTGTTACTGAAGGAGATACAAAAAAATGTTTCGTATAAAAGTTTCACGAAATCAACTGAGGTTTTTTGATATGAGTCTAGAAACTGAAATATATACAGGGTGAACAACATATTGATGGCAACTTAATTTTTTCACTTGGAACACCCTGTATATTTTTCCATATTTGGTTAGCTCTTTTCCCCCTGATTTCAAATATGTAACATATGTTGGTCTATCTTTCTTATATTGAGCACCACAGATATTCAAATTTCAACAACCATCTGGCATAGCGTTTTGAAAGTTCGTGAATATTTAAGTGGCCAATTTGATCTTTGGATTAGTAATGGCGCACCCATTTTATGGCCATCAAATAGTCCCGAGTTAACACCGTTGGACACGTTTTTATAGCCGTTTCTGACGAAAAAAAATTACTTCAGCAATATTCATAAGCAATGAAAGCGGAGAATGATATAAATCAACCAATATTAAACCCATAATTCGGAATTAATCTCGTCAACAAAATCACATATTTTTTATTCGATGTCATCATTTCAAAACTTTGAAACTCTGAAAATTGAAGAGACACATCCACATACGCATTTATTTTCGAGATCAGGACAAAATAGCCTACCAACAAAAGGAAAAATATACAGGACAGGGTGTCCCATTTGAAAAAATATACTTGCATTAAATGTTTTTCACCCTGTGTATCTTCCCATTGACGTTATTATAACTTCAAAAATGAGTATTTTCAGTAAACGCACTCTGCCACTTGTAAAATGATTATAGATCGTGGCAGGTGGTTCTTGAATAAGAAAGATAGACCAACACGTGTTACATATTCGAAATCAGGGGAAAAAGAGCTAGCCAAACATGGAAAAATATACAGGGTGTTCCATTTGAAAAAATTAAGTTGCCATCAATATATTGGTCACCCTGTATATATTTGAGTTTCTGGACTCATATCAAAAAACCTCAGTTGATTTCGTGAAACTTTTATGCGAAACATTTTTTTTATCTCCTTCAGTAACAAAGTTAAAGGGGGGTCAAATTATAGTGAAAAACCCGGTACCTGATCGGATTTCTAGTTTTGAAGATAATTAAATTTCGAATAATCATAACTCGGGAACATTTCTATTTTATCTATACACTTACTCAGCCGAGATATTCAAACCCCACACCTTCCTTGAAATTTTTAAGACCATTTATCTTAAATTAAAAGAGTATTCCACGAACAGTGGGACAGAACTACTTTTGACCTTGAATTCTTCATCAGTGGATCCAACCGATTCGTTAAAAAACTAATGTCTCAAAAATATATCCCCGATTGTAGACCTGACCTTTAGCATAGCATAGGAAACCAGAAACTTCTTCCGAAATCATCCCAAGAAATACAAAAATTGTTTTATTTTTACCCATATACAGGGTGTCCGGGGAATAACTGTAACATACTCTTACCAGAAATAGAGTTACACTAGCTGACTACTGATTGACTATAAAAAATTAATTTCTGGATTTCCCTAGAAAACTACAGGGTGTTTTTCCAACTTCATTTAAATACTTAGACCATCATAAAATCCAAACTTATTGACAGATATTATTGAAACTTGGGAGGTTATTGGCACATGCCTAGGTCGAGTCAGAGAGATATCAATTATTTCATTATTCCAGGGACGGACTCATTAATCCTCATTAAGGTGTTCAGGGTAAAAAAACACATTGTATTTTGAATACGAATAATTAATTCGCTTTTTAGAAAGAGGCTAAATTATGCTTCACTTTGTGGTATCGCTTAAAGTTGTCACATCAACAATTATTTTTTATGAATTTTTGAATTTGGAAAAAGTTCGAAAAATTGAATTTATTCACCTGAACAGAACTTAGTCACCTTGTGGAGGTCAAAATAAATAATAAATTTTCTTTAAAAAGTCACTAAGATGAGGGAGACTATAATCATTTGTTGATATACTGGGTGGCCACCCTAGACGCGGATCTCATTGCGATGAAGTGAATGAAGGTATATTGCGAAAAAAATATTGGCAACATGTATAGGGTGTACATAAGCATTTTAAAATTATTCGTATGTATACGGGTGTTCGACAACAAAGATATAGACCAAAGTGACATTTCTTCCAATGAACACCCAGTATACATACGAATAATTTTGAAATATGCTTATGTATACCCTATACATGTCGCCAATAGTTTTTTTCGCAATATACCTTCATTCACTTCATCGCAATGAGATCCGCATCTAGGGTGACCACCCAGTATATCAACAAATTATTATAATCTCCCATATCTTTAGTGACTTTTTAAAGAAAATTTAATATTTATTTTTGACCACCACAAGGTGAATAAGTTCTGTTCAGGTAAATAAATTCAATTTTTCGAACTTTTTCCAAATTCAAAAATTCATAAAAAATAATTGTTGATGTGACAACTTTAAGCGATACCACAAATTGAAGCATAATTTAGCCTCTTTCTAAAAAGCGAATCAATAATTCGCAATTCGAAATACAATGTGTTTTTTTTACCCTGAACACCTTAAATGAGGATTCATGAGTCCGGCCCTGGAATAATGAAATAATTGATATCTTTCTGACTCGACCTAGGCATGTGCCAATAACCTCCCAAGTTTCAATGATATCTGTCAATAAGTTTGGATTTTATGATGGTCTAAGTATTTCCATGAAGTTGGAAAAACACCCTGTAGTTTTCTAGGGAAATCCAGAAATTAATTTTTTATAGTCAATCAGTAGTCAGCTAGTGCAACTCTATCTCTGGTAAGAGTATGTACAGTTATTCCCCGGACACCCTGTTATGTAAACGCGGATTGGCGCTGCCCAATCGTTTTCATTGAGCCTGGCGTCAAAATTGATGCGACATATTATAAGGAAAGTGTTCTTAAGGCTGCTTTAAAGTCGTGAGCAGACAAACATTTCGGTCGCAGACCATAGACGTTCCGACAAGATTATGAACCGGCTTACAAAGCGCGAGTGAACCTAGAATGTGGTTGAAAAATCACGTTTCGACCACACAGTGGCTCTCGAATTAACCAGGCCCCGTATTCTCGAAAAGAGTTCTTCGAATACGAATTCATTGCGCATTGTGCATTTTTGCTGGTAAGAGAGGAACTCGCGCAATCAGGTTCGTATACACTTTGAAACAACACTTGTCCAGAATACGGGATCACACAACCAATAATCCAATGGATTATTCTCTCTGAGCTGTCTGAGCCATTTTGGGTAGCAGGGTCTGAACTAAAAAATATACCAGCCTCGAGACGCTGAAAAAAACCATTGTCCGTGAGTGGTCAAAAAATACCGGTATGTTACGGTCTGACAACTTGCGATTTGTTTTTTGACCGTCTCAAGGTAATAGTCACAGAGAAATGTGGTCATATCGAAAAAAGGTGAATTGATTCTGGAATTTTGATTATTTTCACCTGCTTTGTACATAAAAATAAAGGAAAATTATTTTTCTAACCGAATTCATGGCTTTTTGAATGAATAACACTTCGAGTGCCGGACCCTTTATTCTTGTCATTCAATCATGTGGTGTATGTTTGTGTGTCTTCAAGCTATCTTCTTTATGCTTTGTTCGAATTGATTTTTCAAACGATTCAACACTACTTGATGATACATATACCATTGAAGTTGCATTCAATGTGTTATTTCCCTTGTTGTGAGGATTAGGTGATTGAAATGGACTAATCTCCACCCGAAATTTATTGAATAATTTGCTATAATTTTATATCACAGGCTGAAAAATCAAGACACAATCAATTTTGATGATATTTCACTTCACGAAAAAGTTTTTCATATATGTACAGAAATGAAATAATTTATATGAAAATATTATGATAGGAAGAAATTTGAAGGTTATTTCCACTGTTGTCTCTGTTATCCTTATGATATTCCAGAAATGCTCATTTTCCTAGAAGGGCTCCACCTCCAATACTGTCCAAAGCTCTTTTTACCAAGAAGTGCTCCTCCTCCAATGCTATCTAATGCTCTCTTTTGAGGAGAGCCTCTTCGTCTATATCATCCAATGCTCTTTTCCTATAAGAGCTCCTCCACCGATGCTGTCCAATGCTCTCTTTCTAAAAGTGCCCCACCACCAATACTATCCAATGCTCTCTTTCCTATAAGTGCCCCACCACCAATGCTGTCCAATGCTCTCTTTCCTATCAGTGCCCACCACCAATGCTATCCAATGCTCTCTTCCCTAGAAGAGCTCCACCCCCAATGCTGTCCAATGCTCTCTTTCCAAGCAGTGCCCACACCAATGCTGTCCAATGCTCTTTTTTCGATAATATCCCTTCACTAACACTGTCCAATGTTCGTTTCCTAGGAGTGCTGCCCCTCCAATGCTATCCAATGCTCTTTTGATGAGTAAATCGGCATTCAAATTATCGAGATCTTTATTAGCACAGTTTGCATCAATCTATCTTAAAAATCATTTCCACTCGAATCGTCATCTAAAATATCGAATAAAAGGGTATTTGATCATTTTCAAGTTTCCGTATTAAATCCTGATTGTCCAAGTCAATAACATAA
>CM024247.1:33038189-33110269 GCA_013421045.1 Propylea japonica
TGATCTAGTTTTCTTCGTTAGTGTGAAAGAGATAATTTGTTTTGTTCTCGTGTCTATGATGAGAGATCGATTCATTGAGTTATTTTCCCACATACTTTATGATATTTTGAACTTCGAAACGACTACATGAATGAAATAACTTGAAGTACTTCTTCTATTTTGTCTGTCTGCCTGAGCGCACAGCAAACTAATTTCTGTAAATGAACCGGTCAGGTGAAAGCTAAAGACATACCTGTGATTTTCAGGGAAGCTCGCTAACATCGGTCTGAATTGAAATTTTCCTATTTGTGTTAGTTAATGAAAAAATAAAAAATATTCATACTGATTACCAAGTAGTTCTTCCATTGTTTTACATGAAATTAGGGTATTGATGATGGACATTCATTTATATTTTAGATATTATATTTGGGCAATTTATATCATATTTTTTTCCTTTGTAGCTTTTTTGAAGGTTTAAGCCTAAAGTGTTTTCCTGATGACAGGTGGCGAATATTGGCTGAAACGTTGAACAGAAGAAGTTAATATGATAGAAATGACTCAACAATATATCAATCAATCTTCAATGCTTGATGATGGTACTAACTTGAGAAGCAATAAAACAACGATAGGATATGGCTATCGTTATACCTTTCTGAGGTACCTACTGGGTAATTTATTGCTTTTGGCAGAACATTTGAAAGGTCATAAATAGAAATCTTCAGTCAATTCTTTTTGTCATCTCAGAACGTCCTGTTTATTTGAGCTATTTTCAAACATTATAGACCGAGCTTAAATTACTTATTATTCTTCATAATTCTGAGGTATAGATCAAGAACCCCAAGATTTTTCATCCAGACGTAATAAAACACTCTTTATGAAATATCAATTTATCATAGTTAGCATATGATCGCACATAGCTTTTATTGTTTTACTCATTTATTATTTTTTATTCCCACGAAAACGGCGAACACATTGTTATTCTTTCCCGGAAATAATAAGGATCTGTGATTTTTGAGAGGGCTTGCGAATTCATCAATGAAAACCATTTTTTTATCTCGATAAACCTATGATGAAGTTCATTATCAATTAATTATTTTTCTCGAAGTCGTTGTTGATTGAAATCTGTTCATTTATTTCCGTTCATTCTTATCTCACTGCAGAGCTGTTCGATTCTTAAATCAGATTTTCTCTAAAGACTTTCTGTTTTTTCGGCCACAAACAAAATAATCCATACCAATATTATTCAAATGCTGCTGCTGAAAGAACATTCCTTAAAGTAGTTCAAGTCTAATATTGTTTTCATCGTTTTTGAAGATGGAAGTCTATTTCTCTCCAAAAATCAATTCATAAACCACGTTCAAATGTTCAACAAACACTAGTACACAAATCATTCATGAACACTACACCAAACTTTCGTACTAACTTTGAACTGCATTTTGCTCCTCATAATAGCTTTTAATTTTCTCTTGTCCAAAAATGTTCATTGTCATTCATCAAGTACTGATGCATTTATTCACATAGTCTTTTTCATTAACTTACCTGCCAAATTTGAAGCAAATATTTTGGACGGTTCGGGTTATAGCCATCCAAAAGACCAATAAATCACCCTGTATCTGAGTAAGCCTATAGTTCAATGATTTGTTCTGACTTTCCATGATAGGTACCATCTATTACATCAAACTATGTAACAGTGACTCACGACTTATAGATTACTCTGATATGTACTTATATTGCAATTGACTTTAACTTCCGAACGGAAATGTACCTGAAATTTTCAGAATCGATTTCACACCCCTGAATATTTCGGAACATTTGATTATGGGCTGAATTTCAGTTTATTGATACAAAAACTGTAGAAGCTAGAGAAATTTCAAAAATCACTCTTTTTGAACCTACCTATTGAATAGATCTTATTGGATTTTAGTCACATTTCAAAAATCTTGAAAACACATAAAAACACAGAAAAATTCTTTCACTTGTTGATAGGGAGACAATAATAATTAAAGTTGATAATCTGAAGAATTCTTGTTTTAGTCCTGCTAATAATTCAGTTTTCAAGTTGTTTCTATCTGAATTTTTTAAAAGGGTTTATTCATCAATCATTGTTCGAAAATTCTGTTCTCTTTTACTCACCAGAATTTTTTTCACATATCCATGAGTGACGAAATGTACTGGAAAAAGCAGAAAGCTCTTCATGAGGAAATGTCTTCTATTTAGTGACGTTTGCTCTCCGTATTTTTTTGATGGCATTGTTCACTATAGTTAATTCAGATGGAATATTTTTGAAATGAAGAATAATGATTACCTACAGTTACATATTTGTTATATGGCATAATCAAATTTCAATGGACTAACATCCTTATAATGTTGAGAAATAGCTGCTGGTTTGACCAATATTATCACAATGCTAAATTTTTTTGACGAAATATTTTAGGGATAGAGAGATAACTACAACGAAATGAATTCGTAATGACCTTAATTAATCGTTTCCATTAAAATTTTCAACTCGGCATCAAAGTTTTTTCCAAAATCATAAGGGTGAACTACACTTGTTTTGGGTGTTGTGATGAATGATCTGATTTTTTTTATTTGGCTATAAACATTTGATCATGCACAACTCAGCTTTGGAGTTAATTCTCGTGATTTGAAAGTCACCATAAAAGGATCTTTTTAAAGTGTTGGGCAAGTGTAATTAATAATATTTGAGAAGAATGTTCAATCATCTTCTTTAATTTAGAACAATATTAAAATTCAATATTGTCAGAATATTTTTATTTACAAAAGAAAGAATAAATAATAAATTCTATTCTATGAGTATTATCACAATTAAATTATCGCTTGTAGTAGCCAGTTGAATTCCTAAGTAATTCGTTCCACTACCATACCAGGCCTATACCCTCCGTAACTCCCAAATCCTGAAGATCCATACCCTCCATAACCGCCAAGTCCAGAAGATCCATAGCCTCCATAACCACCGAGTCCGGAAGATCCATAGCCCCCATAACCACCAAGTCCAGAAGATCCATATCCGCCATATCCTCCAAGGCTAGATGAGCCGTAACCCGCCATATCCACCATAACCTCCAACCCACCGCTGCTGCCATATCCGTCATAACCACCTACCCATAGCCTAAAAATGTATAATTCGTACAAATTTCACTGAGTTTAAGGATTCGGGTTTTTCAAACAAACAACAGGTTAATATAATAATAAGAGCTGTATGTTTATTGCATTCTATCAAAAGTAGAGGAACATGGCAACATACAGAATATAACTTTCTCAATCCAAATCGTGTTTCAAGAATTTTATATTGCCCCCATGAGAAAATTTTCAGCGAATTTCTGCGGGTGCTCATGGAGGGAGCGATTCAATAGACTGTAAAACTTCTTCTAACTTTAGAGATCGTCTTTACCACGACGATCTTTGTAGATCGTATCGTAGGGGAGAGGCAGGCAAGATGGCATAACAATCTTTGAAAAGCGATATCTCTTATGAGGAAAAAAAAATTGAGCACAGCATTAGTTGAATCTCTAGTCAATCAAGTTAGCTATCAATTTTTGAAGAAAGATACGAATAAAAAAATTATAGACAAAAAAAAAATCGCGATAATCTGTAACATCCGAAAAACCATTTTGCCTCACAGTGTCGGCAAGATGGCATATCATATAATGATATATTTTGTAGTGAAAAAAACAAAATTCCAATAAATAACATATCATACAGAAATAGAATTTATTTATATTCATATAAACAAAAAAATCATATTCTATAAATAAAAAAAAGTATATTGAATGTTTTACTAACAAGGGCCTATCCCTTTGTTTTTTCTGACTGCTTCCAAAGCTCTTCACATATTATTCTCATCCCACTCTCCTCTGTTGGTTTTCCTTCGATAATTGAAGACCATCTGAAAAAATATTTTATTGTTAATAAAAAGTACCATGCCATTTTACCCAGCCTCTATGTATGTCAACTTGCCTAACCACGTGTCAAAAAAACTAATATTAAATCAACGTTTTTATGACATCTTTTTGTCAAGGTAAATACATGAAAAGATCACAATAAAGGTACAATTCTACTCGGATATAAAAAAGTTAGTGAAATAATCTGTACTTACAGTAATATAGACGAGAAGAGAGCTTACGTCGAAGTTGTACACGCTCATACCACTTTTTCACAACTAAGTCATCAAACTACGTAACAAATCCCTTGAAACAACGTTCGTACACTGGTTGCCAACTATTCGAACATTTGAACTGAGTTCTAGGATTCCACTCGCAGTGGATTCTTCAGTAAATATGGTATGCCATTTGGCCCTACTATGCCATCTTGCCTGCCTTTCCCCTAGCTACATAATAGAGGTTTTCTACCAGTTTTTTACAACTAGAACTATATACCGATGACTATAGAAAAACAATGAAAACAAAGTTAAACAACAAAAAAACAAAAGAGGTTCCTTGGTGTCCATTTGGACAGGTATCTCAGATAAGACGTTCAACTTGATGAACTAAGAAGAAGGTCGTCATGTTGTTCATGTTGAGGAATCAAGTAACTTACGATAATCTCAAGATTTTGTACTATTTCAGCTATCAGTCGCTATTATCGTATGGAGTAATTTTTTGGGGTGATTCTTCATTCACTCAAGGTATCTTTGTGTCCCAAAGTGTGCCTTGAGAACAATGTTGGAGTTGGATTTAGACAGTCATGCCGTGGTCACTTAAGAAACCATAATATTTTAACAGTTTATGGCTTATACATATACATTCATGGTTTCCGTTTGTCGCATTCTTCCCGGGACACCCCATGACTTAATCACTTTATCTACATATTTATGTTGGTAAATTTTGATTCCAAATATATATTATTGGTATTATTAAGACACTGTTTCTCTATATTTTTTTCAAGGTATAGGTTCTGTTGCGAAGAAATGAAAAAATTTTTATTCAAAAAAGGACATGGAACTGAAATCTTTATGGGCGAAGGAAAGAACAGGCATGAAGAAAAATTCTCGAGAAAGAAGGAATCTGAGATGAATGTTCTCTGGCGAGGTCTTTCATAACATACTAATAATAATTTAATACATTCTTCGAAAGCTCAATGGTTACAATCTGCCATCTTATGATATGATACCACAACTGAAACTGTATCTAGCGGAAGTTCAATGGTGAATAAAGATTTTTGTGGTAGATACTCAGGGGTTCTTAATCGGAAAATATGCTCACCGAAGGTTTTTCGTGATTAAAATATCTACAAATCATTGAAAATGACCAAATTCGGATGAAATATAATTTTTCATTTTTATTCAAAAATTCCCAGGTGTGGACATTGGGTTTTAAGTGGAATTTGAAGTTTTCGATAACAACATATCGATCTTTGTAATATACAGATAAGTTGCCCATGACTATTCCTATAACGACGTAGTAAAACCTAGCTAGGCTTACCGGATTTTTCATTAAATTTTCACTTGTGCCATCCAGCACCACTTAATATTTATTGAAAATAATTGACATTTGAAATTTGGTAAAACCAAGTCGATTCAGCCCATTGTTCGAAATTATCAAGGAAATGACCATAAAACCATGAAATGATTTAATTTGGAGATGAGAGATTTTTACAACTTATTGGAGTAAACAGCGAGGTTAACACGCTGGGGGTAGAGTTCGAACATAGATTTCCAAAAATTGAATTCAATCTAATCCTTGTTATCATTTGGAATATAATTTATATAATTTAGAATCGTTTGAAAAGAATAAATACAAACCAATCGCTAATCGAAACGTTACAAAATCAATACTGTGAATTTTACGGAATTTGCCTGGAGAGTACAAATTGTGGCTCAAAATGCAAACAATCAAATTTCAATATTGTGTCAATTGTAAAAACTCACCTGGGTTTCCTCCTCCATAGCCGCTGTAGCCCCCATAACCAGGTCTGTATCCCCCATAACCAGGTCTATAGCTTCCTCCGTATCCTGAATAGCTAGGGAATCCTCCATAGCCTCCATAGCTCCCCATAACCTCTATAGCCAGTTCCATATAGTTTGGTCTGTAGCCCCTCCATTATAGTAGCCTCCCCCACCACCTACCAGTCCATATCCACCAGCCTTTGGAGCAGCCTCAGCTATGATGAAGATGGAGAAAGCAAGGATGAACACCTGAAATGGAATAAACAATACTATGAGGAGTAGAAGAGAAATGGTCCTCTGAATTTGGAGAAAATTAAAAAGGAACTTTTCACTCATCTCAAATCATTAAATTTGTTCGTTTTCCCTCTTTTTTTCTACTCTAAGGCTGGGCGCATACTGGAATCGACAGACTGTTTTCGACGAGAAGAGAGAAAAAGAGAAGAGAGAGAGTTTGTCGGGGTACGACGAGGAAGTCGTGTGGTTCCAAGTTGAGAATCGGTAATTTCAATTTCGAAAATAAAAATTTCTGGTTTAACTCTTCCTTTATACTAGTTTTTTTTAGTGGGAAAGTTTCGTTATGAATGAATAATAGCGCTAACTCTAATTATAATATTTTTTTTTGAAAATTGTTGACAATACCGAGAAATTTTTTTCCTGTGTTTTCGATTGCCACTTTTTTTCAGTTAGCGCTATTGTTCATATATTCATGAAAAATTCCTGAAAACCGCATATCAATTGGAGGTATTTAGCGAACACGAAACGCTAAGACAATTTGAACTGAGCGTCGAAGGGGTGTGATTCCCTCTTAACACAATACTTTTTATGGTTACCCCGTCGAGCCCCGACAGACTCTCTCTCTCTTTTCTATTTTATCGTCGAAGACTGTCTGTCTACTCCAGTGTGTGCCAGCCTGAGGTTGTCTACATAGATAAATAAACTTTATTTATCTATGGTTGCCTAGTAACATCTTTCAAAAGTTATTGCACACAACGTGCTGAATGGTAATTTTTGAATATAAAACGCTTATTTATATTGAGTGATATGGAAAAAACTATCAAGAGTGTTTTGTATACATTAGTATTCATTATGTTATTTGTTGACAACATTTCAGAAAAAATCCATGGGTGAAAAAATGTGGAAATTGGTAATGCATTGTGCATCCAGGAATGTCTCATGGACCCAGAATAATGTCTTGGGATTTTCTTCTTAGATTAAATCACAAATCGTCTGTTGATTGATCCAGATTCTATTTTGGTAAGCATTACAGTCCCCATTAAGGGTTTAAAATGATGAAATCCTCGATTTCCGATGGTAACGCATTTTGCACTACCTACTATTGCACCAGCGCACTGCAGTTTATGGCTTATCCATCCTCCTTCATGCTTTCCTTCAGTTTGTGGTGGAATCTTATTTAAATCTTCTTTGAATACGTCAATTACGTTATGAAAGAAAATGACCCGTTAACTTCATCCTCTCGCAACTGCACTTTGACATGTAGTAGTCGAAAGTAGCCTGGGATGAAATAAATACCTCATTCGAATTCAAACCATGAGTAGTATGGTCGGATGGGTAATAAAGAGAATTGGGGAAGCCAAATACATCATCAGTTTCTTAAATTTTGAGAATCGAATGTTTTACCATTGTAAAAAATATTTGATGCATCGTTTTAATATTGTTTAAGTTGTTCTCCTTAAACAATGGTTTTACATAAAAATTCAGTTGAAAAAATGCAAAAAGAGCCCTGAGCAGGTGCATTTGAGCGCCCGCTCATTGGTGGAGTAATAATGATATTATATCAAAATTTTTTATAGGAGTTGGGATTCATGATGAGTATACGAATGCAAGATCTCAGCACATCAGAATTACATTCTGTAAATTTTCAAATAATGAAATATGTAAAAACCATTAATTGAAAATAGCAAAATTGTATGATCATTCACATTGCCAATGTACATCCTAGAGTTTCTGACATTTCATCGAAATTTTTGCGTACTGCTTTGCGGCGCAGCCCGGGGCCTGCACCCCCCCTCCCCCCAGAGATTTCTCTGCATTTCTCTCCAGCTGTATCTCAGTATATACAAATATACACTTGAATTCTTGAATTACGTACATCTTCAATATTTTATTTAAAATAAATTGATTGTATTCATGGATAGAGTAAATTTTCAGAACCTATTTGGTTCTGCTTTCCAGAAACATAATGATGATAACCTTTTGAAAATGAGACTAGGTATACAAGAATATTTGTATCGCCAAAACCCCCAGTCCCTCCGAAGGAAAAGTCTGGCTGCGCCACTGTTAATAATATTGTGGACAACCTGACACAATAATTGTTTATAGTATATGTATAATATATTATGTACTCTTCACACTAGGTAGGTACATCTATAAAATCAATGATTCCCATTGTGCTTCTTAAAACTTTCCACGTTAGATTATACATAGCAATGGCGCAGCCAGGGGGGGCTTTGGGGCTGCAGCCCCCCCCAAGATTAATTTCTTCGTTATTTCTTTCTTCTTTTATTTTTTTTGCAACTTTCGTTATTCACTGTACCATAAAAAAAAATTCAGTTCAGCCCCCCCCAAAATAAAATCCTGGCTGCGCCACTGATACATAGCGCAGTATTCTGGAACTAATTAGTCCACTTACTATAATAATGAATATGAAATATGTATATGCAAATATTGGATGATTCATTCACCACATAATTCGAGTAACATTGGCTCAGGACAAGATATGTCATGTCTACTTAATGGATTTGTCCTTTTATGATTCATCATTGTTTATTTACCTTTTTTCGATACAGAGTATTCGTATTGTTTTTCGGTTTGGTTGAAAGTTCAAAATCATTATTAAATAACCTAGTGATAAGCTACAATAGTAATATAATAGGTGCTTCAATCTATTTTTCTGATTTCTTGATTTCAAGGATCAGTTTATATTAGTTGTTATAATTTATTACTGTTTAGAATCTAATGTCGGGAGATTTTCATAATTATCGAATGATAATTATAGTACCTATTCAGATAATGAGTATTTTTCAATTCTTTCATCTTTCCATATGATTTGACCAACATTAAAATTCACATCACATTGGAATCGAAATGACATTCAGAAAATGTTCCAATATATTATTTCAATATTTGAATACTAGAGTATTCAGAGATGTCCAATAACTTTAAAAAATATTATATTGAAAATAAATCAATGAAGCATCTGACAGCAGTGAATAGTAACTCATTTTCACTTATGATTGATGGGTATTATTATGGCCGAGCAAACAGAAGTACAATGGGTAGATTATACAATAGTCGTGGATAATACAAAATTTTGCCCTTGATAATTCTTCAAGTTGAATAATAATTTTTCCATACTAGTAATTTTATGAATTATTATAGTTCCTTTCCGATATTCTGAAATTTGTCAATGATGAGGGTATTATAATTTTATATATTACGTGCTCTTCAGTTGTTATAAAAATTGCATATTGTAACTTATGTGATATTTGTTCGAGATGCTTTTTTTCTGTTCATTAAATTAATTGAATTTTTGACATTACTCAATTATATTCGGCGAATCTGAGGCTTATTTTATTTTTCATTCAATTTTGAATTAAGTACATTCATTGTTTCTTCTTAGACTTTATTCTATTCTTTTCGAAAACTATAGATAAAATGAAATGAAATATGTTTTCTCAGATTATCAAAATGATATAAGTTTCCACTTGAAAGTACGTATTTCGCAATGGAAAACCGTTAACAACCCCGAAATTTCAATTTCAACTCACATTTGAACCTTATTATGCGAAAAAAGGCAATAATATTTAAATTTATCTTTGAACACTGACCCCACTATAAAGAGAAAATTATATACATTCCTTCCGCTCGTTCATTGGAAGGGCTATTATCTCAAATCGATAACTGAAAATATCAAAATCCTGACTTCTGATTCCACAAAACTTTTGAGAATTTACATGATCATTCACTTCGTCAATTTACATCCTCAAACTTCATTTTATTTCAATCGAAAGTTTTTTTCATGGAAATATTAGATTTTGTTTCGATATATCGATAGAATTTTCTTTGGTTGTATTAACATAACTCCACTAATTTTTTCGGGCAGCTTTGAATTGTTATTGAATATTTTACTGCAAAATTTGAGCTCGATCGAATTGACAAATTCGAATTATTCGATAAAATGGATGATTTAGAATCAATTGAATTTATGGTTCTGATTATACGATCCTCCCGAAATTTAACACCCTGTACGACTTGCCGGTAATCCTCTCGAGATTTACCGTGTTTACAGACGGACAGAATTGAATTGAATTCATGAGAAAGTTTGTTGTTGTTTCTGCTTTTCAATTGCGAAGTTTCTAACTGATTTTATAAAAACATTGCGTATATCTTGAAATATGATTTTTTCATTCTGCTTTGGACGATTCATTAATTCCACGTATATTCATCGAAAATTAATACTTACAGCACAATTCATGATCGTGGGAAAAACTGAACTTGATCTGAAACTGTGATTAACTTTGGTTTCTTAGTACTAGCGTCGCCAGTTTTATATTTTCCACAATTCTTGGTGGCCTTGTTCGCCGTCTCCCACTAAAGAAGATCAAGTACAGCGATTTTCGTTTCGTTAAAAGTAAATAATCACGCCATTGTTCTTCGCCTTCTGTATACACCGAGAAAAAAAACAGAAAAAAGGAGGAATTGTATTGTGAATTGCTTCATTGTTATCATGTCTGGAAAAATGGTGTATGGAAATCTAAATGGATTGTCGGTTTTCTCATGCTATCGTTTTGTACGATTATCAGTGATTCGCAAATTTCACGAAAAGGTAAGTATTCATTAAAATTTGAAGCAGCTTTTTTGCTATGCGATCAATAAGATAATTTATACTGCAGTTCTTTGAAATGAGTGTTTAAACAGATCCGAACCTCTAAGTTAAATTGTAGGTAATGTAAAAATTACAAACAGAATGAAAATTTTCAGGATAGTTTTATGTTCTGCGTATCTCGATGTTCGTTTATAGGTGGATTGTACCAGTTTTGGAATTTTTCTTTTTTATTTGTCGTGTAAATATATTTAACAGGCCTCAATTTTCATCGTGATGACATATTACGATTATCTATAAATAGTGTATCTGAATAACACCAAAAAAATGAAGGGTTGATTCCACAGCCTTTTTTCGAGCGAGGCGCCGTTTTTGAGCGTTCTTTCTACCTAAAAGTGTGCCATATCGTTTTGCACAAATGTCTGTGATTTCCTAGTTTTGAGCCGAAAATGGTTTCAAACGGAAGGGTTCGACTCCCTGATGAGGAATCCGTGGTGAATTCAATTCATCTGTGGGGCCGGCCCTTAGAGCGATAACTTTCGAAGAGATTGTCCTAGAGATTTTCAGCCTAATCTTACAGGGTGTTCCATAAAATATTGACATTCAGAATTTTTGTTCTTCAACATCTCAGACAAAACGGAACCAATCGAAACGAAATGTTGCATCCACATGCAATATGATCATAATATGCCTAATGCAAAATTTCGTGGCCATAATGTACACAAAACTATAAAAAATTCAATTGAATTTTGAAAAGAAGAAACTTCATATTTCCATAACAAGATATCCGACTCGAGTGAAATTTTTTTTGTGAATGATGAATGATATACTGAATCTTCATGAAAAATTTTGTAGCACTAATCGAAGGTCTGCAAAATGAAAAACTGTTAGTCAACATCCTCTTCGCAATAGCTCAAACATGCAGATAACAATGTTTGCTGCATGTTAACTGGTTTCTTCACGCAACACTCATTTCAAGTCAAGAATTTGTTTCGTTTTGAAGAACTGAATTAAAAATTTCAAATCGTTATAACTGTAGAGCTATTCTACTGATTTGTCACACTATCATACTCAACCGAGATATTCCACCCTACACCTACTGTAAGTATCTAGCTCCTCTTGCTCCTCTTGTTCGAAAGTTAGAGTGCTTATACATAGACTACTGGACAATATAACTTCCGACAGTCCAGCTGAGTCATTCAGGACTGCTTTGGTCTCGAAATTTGAAACTCATAACATTTGAGTAAAATTATGGATTTTTCTCAAGGAATAAACGCTAAAAATGATTTTCACAATACTCCAAATCGGTACCATCAATTTTTATAGTTCAAGACTATCAGGTCAATATTTAACGATTCGCCCAGTATACACCCACAGGTTTCAAATCCCAATATCTTCTCTGTCTTTAAATGATGTCGTTACTTTTGCTATCACTGATCGAAGGTCTGAAAACGAAAAAATGTATAGTCAATATCCTCTCGCAATAGCTCAAACATGCAGATAACAATGTTTGCTGCATGTTTACTGGTTTCTTCACGTAACACTCATTTCAAGTCAAGAATCTGTTTCGTTTTTGAAGAGCTGAATGAAAAATTTCAAATCGTTATAACCGTAGAACTATTCTACTGATCTGGCACACTATCATACTCAACATAGACATAGAAAAGAATGGACAGGGCGTCACGTGACTTTTACTCTACGTTTCGTGATTTCAACATAAGAGAGAGAGATACTGTGAAGGATGGAGTAATATTAGTGTGGTGCATAGACTAAACTAAACTAATATTACTCCATCCTTCACAGTATCTCTCTGTCATAATGTTGAAAAACTGACTAAACATAAAAATATCTAATGCGATTCAATGTTTTTATTATATGTTCTGTGCTACGCACTAATATTACTCTATCCTATTCTGAAGTCTGTTCTCTCTCACACGTCCTGTCCATTCTTTTATAAGTCTATGTACTCAACCGAGATATTCCACTCTACACCTACTGTAAGTATCTAGCTTCTCGTGCACCTCTTGTTCGAAAGTTAGAGTGCTTATACATACAGGGTGATTTTTTAAGTGTTTCATTAGACGTTTTCGAGGAAGGAATTGTAATACAGATTCAAGATTTTGAATTTTCGTTTTAGAGTACATGAACTTTAATTGTAAAATATTTTCAAGAGGAATCTACTTCCGGTTTGACCGGAAACGAATGTAACTTCGTTATTTCGAATGCAACACCCTGTGTATTTATACATATTCGAATTCTTCGTTCAATTCTACACTGATTTGATGTATGATATGTGCAACCACTCAAGCGGTTCTTGAATTATAGCCTGATTATCAATTTTTTGAAAAAAAGGTTGTCACAAATTAGTGTCCATATCTTCAAAATCCCTCATTACAAGAATGTCTTTTTGCGAAAATGGAACCAAAGAAAGTACGCTGATACATTTTCTTGTATAACTTATGAGGAAATATTATGAATGGGTGTCTGAAAAAGGGCCCCAAAGTGAGCCTCATTAAAACTATAAAATCTCACTTTTTTCAAATGGCAACCCTATAATTTTGTAATTCCAATCAATGACTCGTCAGAAACCAGTTAGGGTGTCCCGAATATTTCATACCTCTAAAATCAGTAGTTTTGACGTTATTGAATAAAATTCGAATTTCAGGATTGAATCAAGGTTTCTTAGTCTAAACATAGATTTATTAGGATAGAAGTTTTCAAGAAGGCTGTGTCTGTTGATTTATAATGCTTTCTTAAGAACTGTCATTTATACTTTTTCGATTAATCGGGCACTATGCAAAATATGAATTACAGTAACAGTGATGTATTGAATATGTTCTTCCTTTATGGTGAATGAACAAAATATTAGAAAGGGCAGTCAGAACTTTTAACGAAAGAAATCCACATTTCCACCTCTAACAAAATCGAAGTATCAAAACAATTTTCTCCGTACTGGATGCATTAACCCAAAACGAAATCTATTGAATAGAGTAACAGATAATGAAGAAAATCAAATAAATATTCTAGGACATATTCACGCAAATCCAAGAGGTTCCATCAGACAGGTTGCACAGGAATGCCGATTTTGATTTCGTTAAAGTCAGTAAATGTGAATTTCGTTCGTTGAATTTCTAATTACCTTTTCTAGGAATTTGTTACATTTGCCGCAAATAAAGAACATACCCTTGATACCTATATCATTCCAGTGAAATTATTATTGCATGTTTTGCTTAGTGCTTGATCTGTAAGAAAAAGTAAGAATGACAGTTCCTAACATAGCCTACTTCAAAAATGCAAACTTACAAACTGTGCGGAACCTGTCTTTAATCGTGAAATTCGAATTTTATTGAATAACGGCCTTTTTCAGACACCCTGTATGATATTTCCTCATAAGTTATACAAGAAACAGTATCAGCGTACTTTCCTTTGTTCCACTTTCGCTAAAAGAAATTCTTGTAATGAGGGATTTTGAAGATATGGACACTAATTTGTGACAACCTTTTTTTCAAAAAATTTGATAATCAGGCTATAATTCAAGAACCGCTTGAGTGGTTTCACATATCATACATCAAATCAGTGTAAAATTGAACGAAGAATTCGAATATGTATAAATATACAGGGTGTTGCATTCGAAATAACGAAGTTACATTCGTTTCCGGTGAAACCGGAAGTAGATTCCTCTTGAAAATATTTTACAATTAAAGTTCATGTACTCTAAAACGAAAATTCAAATGTTGAGTCTGTATTACAATTCCTTCGTCGAAAACGTCTAATGAAACACTTAAAAAAATCACCCTGTAGACTACCAGACAATATAACTTCCGACAGTCCAGTTGAGTCAATCAAGACTACTTTGGTCTCGAAATTTGAAACTCATAGACATTTGAGTAAAGTTATGGATTTTCTCCAAAGAATAAACGCCAAAAATGATTTTCACGACACTCCAAATCGGTATCATCAATTTTTATAGTTCAAGACTATCAGGTCAATATTTAACGATTCTCTGCCCAGTATACACCCACAGATTTCAAATCCCAATGTCTTCTCTGTCTTTAAATGATGTCGTTACTTTTGCTATCACTAATCGAAGGTCTGAAAACGAAAAACTGTATAGTCAACATCCTCTTCGCAATAGCTCAAACATGCAGATAACAATGTTTGCTGCATGTCAACTGGTTTCTTCACGCCCCATTCATTCGTTCTAACCGTGAATCGTTGAATGGAAGGAACTGTCACGTTCATTACGAAATCTAACTAACTAATTAACGCTTTTTGGCTGGATCCAATTTCTGATTAGCGTTGAATCATTACAATCGTGAGAACCACCAAGTGAAAATAGTACTCATGCGCGAAGGATAAAGGCTTCTAAAATAATTGAATTTATGGAAAGCAATATTTAATGACATAGGGGTAACACAAAGTTTTATTCATTAAATTTTCGGACAATTGAAATATGAGTTGGAGAACAGAAAGGATATCCCGAGACCCGATTAGGCTTGAGCCTTTGTTAACAATGCTTGAGCCTACTCAGGATAGGCGATCAACCCCAGAGGCCGTATGTAGAGGCCTTGATTGAAGTAAAAATTCATTTTTCTCCAACCATCCAAAAATGTTGACATTTTTGTACCATTTTCAGGTTCAAAAGTCATAAATTCCCTTATCGTACAAAAATTTGCTCGTTGCTCAGCAACACTTTTAATCCTAGGATTAAAACGCTACTTTTAATCCTTGGATTAAAAGTGATTGCATTTGACGTCTACTTGACAATCAATATTCACATTATTCACCAACAATACCAGATATCCCTGACTACCGAATTGCTATCGCCAAATTTATTTTAATTTTGGCTTGGTTGAAGAAAAAATAGTAGGTATATATTATACGGACTAAAAGTGCCTATTTTTACTCGCAATTTTGCATTCGCTCGGCAAATGTTGCTCGTAAAAAAAATATGCGCTTTTAATCCTTATAATATAATATACCATTCTAAACTGTTATCTGAGGAAATCAAAATATGTAATAATTTATGTAATAGGTTTGAGAAATAGGGTTTTTGGATGAATAGACTAGGTACATTCTAGATTCTAGGAAGGAGCCGTAGGAGAGTTATTACTGCGAGTAACAAGGTATTTTCAAGCGTGATGCGTACAATATTTTTTTGGCAACCGTGTAGACCACTATATAGCTTCTGCTTTTCGTATTATATTGCGAAAAACATGCAAACTTTCGACAACTAATTTCATATGAACTGTCAGCCATTATTTCGTTGCTATAGTTATGATTAATAACGACGTAAATCTTTCTGACCTAGTCCTACGTACTTTCTGAACTAGGCCGTAAAATGCTCCTTTTTCAAAGAGAAGCAGTCCCAACTAACAATTTATGTTTTATAAATGTCCTGGGAACGTTTACAGAACATTTTTTATA
Organism: Propylea japonica; assembly: GCA_013421045.1. Classification (NCBI taxonomy): domain Eukaryota; kingdom Metazoa; phylum Arthropoda; class Insecta; order Coleoptera; family Coccinellidae; genus Propylea; species Propylea japonica. The sequence continues at coordinate 33,054,344 of CM024247.1, forward strand.
AAATATCAATGTCGCTATAAACGTTTTAACAACGTTTACACAACTACTATAAAACCAAAAAGGGCGCACTCTTGTGCAGCAATTTTGTTCTTTAGTTTATTTTATTATGGCTTCCACAGCTTTTACCGGATAATTGTGTAAACATTTATAAAATAATTATAAAACATAGTTTGCAACAATTATAAAATAGTTTTATTGAAAACAGTTATAGGATGAAATATTACTTTTTGTTGCTAAAGTATACCCTCTGAGAATAATTTATTTTTTAATGGTCCTTAAGACAACAAAAAGGCAAGTAAAGTACATATGTTTGAGTTATATTTGTCACTAAGTCAGCCATAATACATTTAGTCCTGATAAGTAGGTACATACTCAATACCAGACAGACAAAAATTCCACTTGCTATCTGACGGTTGATTTTACTGCCAAAGAAATTTTTCTGTATAATATATGGGACATGTATAACAAAATTTTCAAGCGCTGCAAATATCTTGGTTTTTATAGAGTTTTACGAGAAAAGGTCAAAATATAATGGTGTGTTTTTCCCTCATTTTGACCTGTTATGTAATAAAATATTTCAAAGAATGCATCTTTTACAATTATATGAATACTAAAGTAGTCAGTTAATGCATTTCATCATTAAAAAATAATTTTTTGTAGTACACCTAATAATGGCCGCTGTAACTGGAATTAGAACAACACAAAATATGGCTGCCATGTTATAAAATACTTTTTCCACCTTGAGAGTTCTTATAAAATATGTTTGCTCTATGAGAGAGTTTTATAAAATATTTCAATCTGTTGGTATATATTCGTCATACAGAGACGTACTGCAAGAAAAAGGGTCGGTGTAAAAAAAACATAATTATACTTGTAGATCTATACCGGGTGTCAACAGAATATGGAAACACGCTAGCATTCGAGTACTTTTCATGTTATCGATTTCGTTTTTTTAATGTGAAATACATTCGGATGGAAACAATTCAACTCAGAGAAAATGTACTTATTCCGGTTTTACAGGAAATGAATCAGTTCTTTGGTTTTCAAATGGCACACTAGGTATATTTTCTCATATACTCATTATACACCTCATTCTTAGTACAACGATGTGTCAGTTGTCAATATGCTCCACTTTGTTTAGCTTTCTTCGATTTACCTAGCGAATTCATAATAATAAAGAGTTCACGAGCGTGTCATGCACTTCAAGATCAAAAAATAATAGTAAAATAGCGATTTGTTTTATAAATGTATCAATAAATGCTTCTGAGTCCTCACAAACTTTTCTGTTTTATAATTATTTTATATGATTTGTATTATGACAGAGTTCATTATAATTATATAATAGTTTTTTCAATGTGGTTTCTGAGTGCAATTTGCTTTAGACAGCAGTAATATCAAAAAGAAAACATTAATAAATTAATTTTATAAATGTTTTACATAGCGCTTATAAAACAGTTTTATAGATGTTCGCAAAAGAACAAACTAGTATCAGATAACACCGGTATAAATCTATTATGAAACAAATTTGTTCGGTAGGCTGACTGTTTCTAACAACTGTTGTGTAAACGTTTATAAAACAATATTATGACTTGTCGTAGAACTGTTTTTAACTTTTGCACTAAGAACGTTCTTACGACTATCTTATAAAGCAAAATACTTCTCAAAAGCTCAATTGTGTCCCTGGCAATTTCAATAAAACAAAATTGCTTTCGACGAGCAGTCATAAAGCAATTATAAAATAAAACAGCACGAACAGTTAGGAATTATAGGTTTGTTTCCAACAGCTGACTTTTGTACGGTAATTTGACGGTCACGAAACTGTTAGTAATCGATCTTATGCGCACGTCTAAACTTTGACCGTACAAGAACCGTCCAAACAGTACTTGCTCCAGACCAGGGATCGAAATGACGATCACAAAACCGTTCCACTCACGGTCCCGAAGCAGGATGGAACAAAAACGAAACCGTTCTCAAACGATACATTTTCAGTTGGAACACATTTTTATCTATTGCGCAGAATCCTGACGATCATTGTACGGTCAATTCTTGAGTTGGAACAAACCTATAAGGTATCTGTGCTAGTTGGGAGTAGCTTTTGAGCGCTCGTTCTTTGGTGGAGCAGTAGGACTTTTACCTCAAAATTTAATATGGGATTTGAGATTGATACCAAATATATAAATGCAGAATCTCAACACAATCGGAATTATATTCTGGAAATTAGTCTCAAAATGAAATATGTAAAAAATAACTAATTAAGAAATCTATGGTTTTGATGATGCGATCCTCTTGTTTTTCGTGAATATTTTTCATGTAACGTGCGTTCAAAAAAATTCGTGGTCAAGTAAGCTGTGGATTCTATTTTTCCTTAGAGTCTATGGGGGGAAAAATAGGATCCACAGCCTACTTGACCACGAATTTTTTGAACGCCCGTTACATGAAAAATATTCACGTAAAACAAGAGGATCGCATCATCAAAACCATAGAAAATTTAATTGAAATGCTGAAAATAAGAATCTCTAGATTTCCATAACAGGATAACCGATTCAAGTGAAATTTATTCTGTGAATCATGACTGATATATCGTGCGTTCAAAAAAATTCGTGGTCAAGTAAGCTGTGGATTCTATTTTTCCTTAGAGTCTGTGAGGGGAAAAATAGAATCCACAGCCTACTTGACCACGAATTTTTTGAACGCACGATATATCAGTCATGATTCACAGAATAAATTTCACTTGAATCGGTTATCCTGTTATGGAAATCTAGAGATTCTTCTTTTCAACATTTCAATTAAATTTTCTATGGTTCTGTTAAAACTATGGCCACCAAATTCTGCATGAATATTAAGTGTATCAATCTTCATTTATAAAATGAATTTATTAGAATCGGATATTTTTTTGTGGAAATATGAAGTTTCTTCTTTTCAATATTCCAATTGAATTTTCTATGGTTCTGTTTACACTATGATCACGAAATTTTGCATGAGGCTTATTTAGAGTATTTTGTATATGGTCGCAACATTTCATTTCGATGGGTTCCGTTTTGTCTGAGATATTGAGGAACAAAAATTATGAATGGCTATATTTGATGGAACACCATGTACGATTTGGTTGGTTAACGAACGATTATTTCAAAGATTTTTTTTGACTACGAAACAAATAAAAGATAATCGCTATGATTTTTTGAGGAACCCTATTCCAAAATATTTTTTTCTCGAAATCGCGAAATGGCCAAAGTTTAGTCCTCTGATGGCTAATGCAGTCTGAATTGCTTTGAGTTGACTAAATTCTAAAAAAATTGAGCGGCTCTCATTTACAGATGTTCGAACAGCTTCGCAAGAAGAACCTTTCAAACTTTACTGAAAGAACAATGAACACTTTGAATCAGCTGGCTGATCTAATTCCTATTATAAATTTCAATGGAAAGAATTGAACAGTAAAATGTCGATGTCAGAAGGAGAATTGATTGCAAAACAATGAAATGGTATACAACGCCTATTCGAACCTCTGCATTATTATTATTTTTTCTTCCTCTGAAAGCATCAATAATCTCATTTTGATCTTCATATACCTGCATGTAAAAACTTGAACTTTAAATTTCATCAAAGACAGAAAAATACTACAATGGGATAGACTATGAGAATAAGAAAAATCATTCGATAATAACATGAAATAGAAACTTTTGTACTTTATTTTCAATAAAGTAGTGTAGATCATGACACACATATGCATTCCCTTACAATCATAGATTCATATACATAATAATATATAATATGTACCTATAATAATCCAACCCTACTGATGATGACTGAAAAAGTTACACCCTCAGAGGAAGAAGTAAACTTTCGTTACTTACTTCATTTTTTATAATGTATACACTTCAATCAAGATGTATATTGAAAACGTTTATTGAATATTAACTGTAAGTAACTACTAAAAATACAAAATACTCCAGAATATACGAGTATAAGCAAATTTATTGGATAACCTATAGGGTACAATCATTTACCTACCTATTTTAGACGTCAGTTCTTAAGGAATACGTGTGTAGCATTGAATTTCGCGAATTTGAGTTAAAAATAGGCATTCATACCAGAACGGTTTAATATTCTGATGGAAGCCGATAAGGAAAAACCTAATGTATAATAAGGCACTGAATATTCTTTCCCGTGTACATCCGCATCACTGCTTTTCGCCACGGTCTGAATTTTTTTAAGAAATAATTTCAAGTTGGATTACGGTCTCTTTCACCGAAATCATTGCATTTTTCTGTGTTCTTATCGATAACGAATAAAAAATTTATATATCAATTGAAGATTTTCAGAATAATCTCTTTTCAGTCACTCATTCTTATTTCGATTCATTAATTGAATGTTGCTGTCAATATACGAGTATCATAGTATTTTTTCTATAATTTATATCACTTTCATTTCATTTTTCTAATTGTAAATATTATCTAGAAACAGCATTACTTGGTGAGTGCCTGAGTGGGTAAATAAAATTATGATAGGTTGATAGGTAGGTATCTGTGAATTCGCTACATTTTAATTTAAGTGCTTTATTGCACACATTTTCAAATAGATGTAAAGTTGTTATACAAGATTAATGTTAAAAAAATCTTTTTCGTGTACCGAACTGAAATTTTGAACGTTATTTAGGTGTTTTCTATACAGAATTAGTTTCAAAGCTTATATTCATTGTTTATTGAATAAGCCTTTCGAAAAATTTCTGAATGGAATTTTCTTGATTTCAGATCCGATCCGCTGTGGCAGAGGCATCAAAATACTTAAGCCTCAATTACACTCAGCCTTCCTACTGCCACTCGCGTTGTCGGCAATAATTCCCGAAATACTTCTGCAGCAGTATCGAAGGCAATGAGCATAGAAAAATAAACTCTTTAGAGAGTTTATTTATCTATGGCAATGAGCATTCACACTTTGCCGCAGCCGGCAGCATTGCTCTCGCGACCACAAATCGGCAATGACGGACGAAGGAATTGCAGCCTCAGCGCTTTGTCTCGTTGATTTATACAGGATGTCCAGTAGATTGACGTCAAGAAATTTTTTTTAGTTTTCTCAGACCGGTGGCCATCCAAAAATACCCCATGTATATTATGCGATTTTTTTGTAATTCTCGAGTTATCAATCTTCGAATCTTCGAATGTTTTTCAAATGCATTTTGCCGTTTTTATCTTTTTAACATGATCGTCCTGAATTTGATTCTATAATGAAGAATATTCAGCTTCCTGAAGTATAAACCTTAAAAGCTAGAAAGTCAGTTTTCTGTTGGATGTACTCAAACATTCATTTTCGGTTTAGAATTACAAAAAGGCATCTTTTTAGCTTTTGGCTACATTTGAAAACTTCGCGGAGTCCTGAGCTACAAAAGCCATTGGAATAAAAGTTACGTGATTCGATTCGACTTTTTTTGTTGTAATCGGCTTTGGAAGGCGGATAGGCTGAAAATCATTGAATCCCGGTAAAAGTTATTTTTCTTCTTTAATCACTTTTATGTTATAAATGGGATTTTAATTGAAATTCCTGTGAAATAACTGTAGCTCGTGTGATTTTCGCAATAATTTTTGTCTCACCACTGATGGAAAATGTAAGCATTCGTCAGAATTGTTAGTTGTCTACTCCGTCGTGGACATTTTCTCGACAATAATAATAACAAAATTTTCGAAAATATTATAAACTTCGTAAGAGTGTTCGGCGATTCTGTTGTCAGCGCAGCCACAGCAACCTATCTGAATGTAATTACTCATTGCTGCTCGTACTGCTGGTTCTTTGACTTCCGCCGAAAAACCACAAATTTAGGGAGCATGAGGCAGCACGAGGAGCAGCGGAAGGCAGCAGGGAAGTGTAGTGCTCCCTGCCGTGCCGTAGAAGTGAGCTGAGTATAATCGGGGTGTTGCTGTCGTTAAAGCGGCCGTCCTTTGACTTGCGTACGAAAAACCGCCAATGTAAGGCAACACGAGCAGCAGCGTCAGGGAGCAGGGAAGTGTAGTGATTACATTCTCGTGCTGCCCACTTCCCTGCTTAATTCCCTGCTCTCTGCCGTGGCAGCGAGCTGAGTGTAATCGGGGTGATCAAGCTTCAAAACAAAATAATACTCAGGTATAACTATTGTACTATATGAATGCATTGAATCAATCTCTAACCTTCTCAATATAAAAATTGTTAATGTCATTTCACTCGAAACAATTCACTCAAACCGCTCATTGAACGAATTAATTATAATAACAGTTTTGCATTACTGGGAAATGCGCTCTTCCTGGTTGCTTTGTAATTAATAAATGCTTTTCACGGACTGGTGGTGTTAATTTCGCATAATTTCTAAGTAAAGAGCTATACAAATAATAGTTCTAACATGAATATTATAGTAATCGGTGTGAATAAGAGCCTCGCTTCTTTAAATTCACATACAGATATATGTTAGTTAGATATTCTATGCAGTATTGCTAGATAGTGGAAGTTATGACGAGTGTTGATATGAAGTTTTTTCGAATATTTGTTAACATTTTTGTCTACCCATACATTGAATAAGATTAGATTGTGTTCGATTGACACCGTGACTACCTTTCTGCAATGCAACCAATGTACTAAAGCTACATTTTTCCCAGGAATGTAACATATTTCAAAAATTTAAATATTTTCCTATGAGCCTCGTCAGATGGCGTCAAGGTCGCGCCACCCAGTAGAGTGTAAAGTCTGCTTTGCACCAATACATTCAAATACATGGTGTCAAGGAAAAAGTACTATGCACAGTGCCACGCGTTAGAGAGACATAACATATGAAAAAAGGTCCCATGATTATACAGGGTGTCCTGTAAATACCACGCGAAAGTGACACTGGAGATAGATTGGCATTAGGTCTATCAGATAGCATGAACATGACCTCAGTAAAAGTCCGCTGGTTTTCCAGATATCACCACTTTTGCAAACAAAAAATGAAAGAGAAAGTGAGATAAAAGAGAAAGAAGAGCAAAAATAATGGTTGTTTGAAACGGTGGCGAGGAAAGAATATCCAGCAACATGTAATTTGGCAACAGGTGATACTTGTGCATTTTTCCTAATTTTTAATTATTTCGGCATAAACACATCTCTCGCGACAAAATTATAATTTCTAAGGTTTTGACATGAAAAAATTGGTAGTGTTGTATCATTTGAAAAGTGCTGGAAATGGACCAGTTTTACGATTATTTGTCAATTCAGTCTGATTTTTTTTCACATCAGTCAGTCAAACTTAAGTTAACGTTTTAACTTCGTCATAAAATACAACAAGTTAGACATTTTTTTTAAGGATTTTGTTCTAGTTCTCGGTGAAGTTATTACTTCATTGTTTAAAGCAACTATTCAGGGTAGCCTAGGATAAAAAAAAACATGAGTTTGAAGACCGAAAATTAGAGATTTTCAAAAAAACACAAAAGTGGTTATATCTCGAAAACCAGCGGACTTTTACTGAGGTCATGTTATGCTATCTGAAAGACCTAATGTCAATCTATCTCCAGTGTCACTTTCGCGTGGTATTTACGGGACACCCTATATGTCCAAAGCCGCTTCCTTTAAGAAATACAGTGTGTTTATTTTTTATTTGTTTTTTTAATAGCTTTGGACAAAGAAGAAAGAATTGAACATATGCGGTGGTTTTGTATGATGCAGAATCCAAATATCATATTAGTTTTTAGATTACATATAGAGGGCGCCGCTTACAGCATTGCTCCACATTTAAATCAACCTTTACTTTTTGTCTTACACTGTATGTCATTCTGGACTACAGAAAGCGATTTCTCTTTTTTCCTTCAAAAATGTATACTTTGTTGAAATAGCTAGGACCAACTGTTTCCGGTAAAAACGCATAGAAAAGTTATGATGCACTCAAAATGTCCAGAAGCGACAAAGTAACCTACTTACAATAGCAAGGACCAAACACTTCTAGAATTTAATGTTAATAACAACAACAAAAGACTGATTAATTATAACCAAAAACATTAAGTATTCAGAAGATGTTCGAATTGCTGTCCTTGTGCTTGAATGATAAACTTCAACACCCTGTATTTCTCGAAGGAAGCATTTTCGGGCATATATTCATGAGACCTTTTTTTCATATTTTATGGTCCTCTATCGCGTGGCACTATGCATGGTACTTTCTTCCTTGACACCCTGTATATGTGCTCAGTAGTTTCTGCTGCCGATCCCATATTAACAACAGATATAGAGTTGCCCTTGGACTAAAGACTCTGAGGAGTTGCCCTTACCGAAACAGTGACCTGAAAGAAGCCCAGTAATCAGCATTCCAAGTGCGCGTCTAATATGCCCCGCGTCTAACGATTCGGCCTTTCGCTTCGCGCCTTCTAGATGAGCGTCTACCCATAGACAAACTACTCTCTAGTTTATCTATGCGCCTGCCCATTTGATTCAATGCAAACTTCTCCGGCTGAAAACAACGCTTCTTCTCGCTTCGCGCCTCTTCGTCCAAGTGAGCGTCAACCTTAAAGTTCTTTTGACTACTCATTTTTTGAAGGAGCAAATAGTATCTTTGATCTGGTGTGTTAATAATCCAGTGAGAGCGCTTTTCTCTTTTCTTCCAATCATCGACCTCCTACCTGATCAGTGAGGTTGATACCCAAAATGAAGGCATGGTTCCGGTGAATGGAGGTTTTTCTCCTCTTTTTGCAAGTGCGCCACCTTTCCTCATTGTTCCGGTGAGCCATTACCGAAACTGACGTACACTAGCTTGTGCTTGGCCAGCGTTCTGAGGTATTGTTCACATCTCCAAATGATCCTTGAATTACAATCAACGGTCATGCCATTCCATTACTCGTTGCTTGACAACGATAGAGCTTGTAGAGCCTTCTCTTCTGAAGATGCCATCAGTCTCGTTGCTTGTATTTCACCTGATGTGTTGATCCAGTATTTCTCTCTTTTTTCCAAGCATCGACCTCCACCCTGATCAGAATGGATGATACCCCAAGTACGGCAACGGTGTGTTCTCTTTTTGCACTGGCGTCTGCTTTCTCATTACCATCAATGTTCTGGTGGGCAGCTATACAAACTAGAACTAGCTTGTTGTACCCCGCCAGTATTGTCAGGAATTGTTTACGGCTCCAAATGGACCTTGATTCACGAGCAATTAACAGCCGTTAGTTGCATAAGTGCTTAGAATAAAAAGTGAGCTTATTTCTTACTCTGAGCCTTAGTGCCATCTGACTATCAGAGGCAATGCAAATTCTGACTTCTTTGTACTGTCTCGACAAACGGACTTGGGCGCATCTCTCTATGACCATTATGTAGCTTCGGATACCAAAGAAGGGCACGATCAGTAGGTACAGTTGCTTTCAGCGTAAAACAGACATTTTTTACGTGTTTGTCCCCAGACTAGTTTGGCCGAAATATCTATAAATTTTGAATTTCGGCTGACTGATTGAAAATCCTAGGTCAAAAAAATCTATCTGGCCAGAAGGCACATCCAACTTTCTAATGGAATGATCTTGAGACGTTGAGTTGAGTAAGGGAGCCTTGCAAGGGCGTAGCCAGGAATAAATTTCGGGGGGGGGGGGGTTTTGACATTTTGGCAATTGACTTTGTAGGTGCCTGGAATTGTGAGGGTCGCTTTCTGTAGCAAGTATTTGTTGTTTTCAAGAATTCATAGTAATATGAATAATTTTAACTAGATTTTCGAAGATAAGTTGGTTTAAGTGCAAAATGAAAGATTATTTTTGCAACAAAAAATAACTCTGAAACATTTCGGGGGGGGTTTGAACCCCCAAAACCACCCCCCTGGCTACGCCCTTGGAGCCTTGTCGTTGACGAGAAAGTCATGATTACTGAATATTCGTTGATAGATTATTTGGGCTATTTCCCATATTAACTTCTTCTTTTCAACGTCGTCGGAAAAAAAACACTTGAGACTCTTAACTCTAATAAAAGCTACTTTCGTGACTGAAGTCCAATTATAAAAACCATAAGTTTTAGTTATAGACAACTCGAAAACTAGAGCCCAAAAAAAAATTAGGGTAGGCCGATAAATTCTAAGTGAAAATATCTATCAAAGACAGTTTTCATCTTGAAAATATGATAAGAGGTCTTCGAGATACACAGTGGGTATGCCAGAAAACGCAATAATTCCGAAACACCCTGCAACTTCCAACTTTATTTGTATAAAAAACTGAAACCACCTTAGAATTTGCCATGAAAATATAGGCAGCCCATACATTTCCAACCAAAAATCTTAAATCTCCAACGGTTGCCATAGACATATATAACGGTTGCAAAAATACCCTGAGGGGACAGCGGATTTTGGATGTATTGTAAGTACTTCGGACGGTTTTTAATGAAAAAACTGAATAGTTTGAAGATTCGATCACTTTATTAGGTGTCCTGAATGGAAAAACCAACATTTTTGATTTATCGTCTTGTTTGCACGAAATGGAGAAATCGACCCTGAGCCCTGACTTGTATTACCTACATCTTTCGACTGTTTTGCGGATTGAACTCACACAAAACGTTTCGGTATTTCCGAATTTCGCAACTTTGACAAGATCTTATTTATTGTGCGTCACCTTGCGAACGTAAACTATATAAATTCGTTAACAGGTAGAAGGTCAGGTCATAAAATCAACCTTCTCCCTAAAAGAATTTGAAAAAGCACTGATTTTAGGCTGTGTCCATTTGCGTTTTGAACGCAACAGGGCCAGCCATCCAGGTACCAAACCCGATAAAGTCTACTTGAAATTGAGGTATTCATAGACATCCAACCCATTGTCTTTTTACGGAAAAAAAACTTGTAGTTGTTGTGAGGAATTTGGTCGGATCTACTAGTACAAGCTGTCGTAAAAAGAAAGTTTATATTTAGTGGATTGGAATATATTTAAAAAATGGGCTGTGTGTCGAAAAAATGTTTTTTATTTTTCAAAGTACACAATATGGAATTAAGCACAAGAACTTTCGAAGGGATTGTCCTAGAGACTTGATATTTTTCGTTAACCAGCCGAATCTCACAGGGTGTCTTCAGTATCTCAGATAAAACGAAACCAATCGTTTTTGAATAATTTCAAGAATATTATTCCGATCTGGCTGAGATTTTGCATTTATATATTTAGTATCAATGACAAGTTCTAAACAAAATTTTGAGGTAATAGCCTCATTGCTCCACCATTGAACGAGCGCTCAAAAGCAAAAAGCACCTGCTCAGGGCTTTTTCAAATTTTGTATCTCGGAATGTATTCGTCAGAGGTAAAAAAACTAAGGAAACCACTCTCACTGTGAATTGTGTAGCCATTAGGAAAATTGTTTTATTTTTGGAAAAAAACATAAGCGTACCACTTTTTTCACACTATTTATTCGGACAGACTTCCTTCGGGCGACAACGGCGAATATCTAAATAAAATTTGAATTGAAAAACATCTGCTTTGATGCCTACTCAAAACTCATAATACCAAAAGTTTCTTCAAAATCAATTTAATTCTGAAAAACTGTAATTTTCAAATGAGCTTCCAAATTTAATTCAAAATTTGAAAAAGCCAAATATTTGAAAAGCCATTATGATAGAAGAAGAAATTATTTCTGTGTTACAATCTATTCTATGGATACTGAAAAATGACAGTTTGCACTTCGCAGGTGACAGCTGCTCGCCTTGTGTATATCAACAGTGATGTACGATGTCGGATAAATTTATATTAGCTAGTTGAAAATTCTCAAATGTATTTTCTTTTAAGTTTAATTTTTAGCCTTATTTAGTACAAGGAAAAACACTAACTATTTAATTGAAATAATGAATCGTGTTTCCAACGGTAATACTCACATGATAGTGATGCCCTATATATGAAGTAAGGAGTTTGAATTTTTTATTTTAGGTAGTGCAGCTATGGCCCCTTGTGAATCAGATAAAAGTAAGGATTGGCAGTTAGAAATTCTTATGGAAAAACTGCGATCTAAAACAGCACAATTCAAGACATTACCTGAAATTTCTAAGAATGTCAGAATGACTATGTTGGTAAGTTAATATTTCAATAATTTTGAATATTTATCTCATAACCAATATATTTGATCTAGGACAAAAGATATGCTCAAGACAGTGTTGATAAAAGCCAGCATCAAAAATGTTTAGATACCTTACAATATTCAATGAAAGTTACTTCATTACAAAGTATGGTTGAAAGATTGGAAAGTTTAACTAGACAGTTAGGGTATGAGTATACATGCTTTTTTGCTGTAGCTTTTTATGAAAATTTGGTTATTTCAGGCTGAAATTTGTGGTTGGACCATCGGATGTTCAACTTTTTATATCTTCAGATATGTTTTATTTGGAAATTCTATTAGATACGTCAGGTATAGTGCAAGATGTTAAAGTACATCATGAAGGCAAAATGGAACAGCAAAGCTGTGCTGAATTAGTGAGTTGCCTATCTAGGGGAGATTTCCAAGATTTTACAGCACAACTAGAAGGATTTGCTTCTATCTACCAACTGAATGCTGAGAAAAAAGTTAAAAGTAAAGCCTTCACAGCTCTGCAGTCTCTGGAATCAGATTTAAGCACGTTAGCTCAACTACAATCTTTCATGAAGGAACCCTTCAATTTGATCTATAAATCTCCTGTTGGTATATTGGAAAAACGAAGAGGTGGTCATCCAATGAGATTGACATATTTTATTTCACCATATGACCTAATTAACATTAGCAAGGGAGAATTGGAACCCATTAGTGTCGAACTAATATCTAGCAAAAACTTGGGATACAGTGTTACAGTTTGTATGGAAGGATCTGCAGCTCATAAACTACAAACCACTACTTTAATAACTGTTAGTAGAACTATGAATGGCAAAAGGTGAATAAGTCTTTTATTAAAAATTTTCATTGATTAATTTGAAATATACTTTACAGTTCTCCATCATTTGCACCATTGAGCAGTCAAAATAGTTCTGTAATACCAGCAACTTTTGTTCTAAAATTAAATAAGCCACTACCAATGTGTGTAGCCCTTGCAAGGCAGCTTCAAGTGGTGACAGAACTTGAGTGGCTGGATTTTTCCAATAAAAGGCCTCTTTTAGATTTGATCGTATCTCAGAGTAGTAATGGGAAGTTGAGGTCAGAAAACAATAGGGGCTTGTTTGTGGTAAGTCAGAATGGATTTATCATTTCTTCTTTTGTGATTTTTCACCGAATATCCATGATTTTAGTTTCAAGAAGTGTTCTGGTAATTCAGAAGCTTTTTAATTTTTTTACAGAACTTGCCAGATCAAAACCACTGCTATTTCATGACAGATAACAAGAATGTTGAGGGTATTCTTGTGAGTAGTATACCTTTTACACATCCAACAAAGGTAGCTCAGATATTGGTCCTGTTAAGGCAGCAAGCTCTCTTCAATACTCTAATTTCCAGTTGTGTTAGGCCTAAGAGTCAACAGAGTGAGTAATATCAGTTTTTTAACTAAAGTTTCTGTTGGTTTCACCATATTAGCCTCATCATATTATCCATACACTCCTAATGGCATTCTGTTCTTATACGGAAAACGGATTGTACGATTTTATTGAAAATAAATTTTCATTAGCGGAAATCACTCCTTTATCAATCCAAAAAAAAATTGTTTTATTATAACAAGTTTGAGCTTAGTGGAGTTTCAAAAATACCTTACTAAATGGAACATAAGTCTGTGTATTATTATCCTTTCATTTTATTCCTTTGATCATATTGAATACTGATGTAAAGATTATTGAAAACAAAATTGAATAATCAAATACACTTCAATTCGTTCAAACAATAAATACATTGTATCATAATATAACTCATCATAAACAGAGGTTTAACGAGTACATCGCCATGAATTCAAAAATAATGAAAGCAGAGAAAAATATTAATCGATTGAAATCAACTAATATTTAACTCATACTTTGGAGCTAATCTAGACCTCGTTCATGGCAAAATGGAAGGAAGTGGTATCAAACAGAGCACCTATAGATGGCCATTTCGTCCTTATTAGGACTCATCAACACAAGATAGCTCTGTACGATACGTCTTCGGTATATTTATACCAGAAAGAAGGTCCCATTTAGTTTTAAGTTCCAAGAATACTTTGTATCATACAGAGTTATAACTCATCATATTTGTGACTATTTATCGAATTCATGCCAAGAGTTTGTACAGAAAGTTTCCAATTTTGAAATGTTGGTCTCTTAACAATCTGTGATCTGCTTATTTCACTGCTGTGCCTGAAGATACAGTACCAATGCTCCAACTAAACAATAAATTGCTTTTAGGCCATGTAATTTGATCTCCGACTTTTTTTCAAAAGTTATGACTATCTCTGTGAACATTTCTAAAACAGGGAGAACATACTAACATCACAGAATTTATCTATGCTAACCCTGTTCTTTGAAATGGGCTTACCATTTATTCTCTGTTTGAGTAGCCATGATTTTTATCGGTCGAATAAAACTCTAATTGACGTGCCTTTTTCTCAAAAATCAAAGATATCTCTATAATTTTACTTCTACCTGAAATTGATTAGTAACACAAAAACAACAGTTACTTGTTACTCTCATTACATAAATCACCACCAGAGGAAGTATCGCTTAGTATCATTTACCAATACAAGAAACAGAACCATAAACCATTTATATTGTTGTTATAAATATTGTTTCCTGTTATCAAGAAATGCCTATTCTAATAAATCTGCGATTAATTTTACTTGAGTTCTGGAATCAAATTAGATAGTAAAAGAGAAATAAGATAAGATAAGATAAGATAAGATAATATTTATTTCAGATAAAAGTTACAATGTTAACTAAAGTAAACTTTGAAATGAAATTACGTCAAAAAAAGAAAAATCAAAAGTACAGAATCTGCTATCCAGCTGTATTATCCTTCCAATCTTTAGCCGCGTTGAAAATTCTTCAACATTATAGGGTTCTATGTTGAGCAGCATCTTGTATATTTGTTTCTTATAATTCTTTAGTCTAGTTTCATTCTTTATTGTGTCTGGCATTATGTTGAAATATTTTATACATTTGTATTTGGGTCCTTTCTCTGTAGATGTTCTTCTGTGAATTGGATATTTTAGATTTGTTTTCCTTGTGTTATATATGTTGGATGAGTTCAATTCAAAAAGGTTCTTGTTTTTGAATACAAAAAGCAGACATTCCTGTATGTGCATTGCTGTGATAGTCAAAATTCCATTTTCTCTAAATTTTCCTCTGCATGATTCTCTGTATCCCAGTTTGAGAATAATTCGGAGTGCTCTTTTCTGGAGGATGGATATTTGCATTGATTTAGAAGCATGGCCATAAAACATGATTCCATACCTTGCTTTTGACTCAAATACCGCATGATAGATGGTTTTCATGGAGAAGTTATCAAGATATCTCGCCAGTACACTTAAAGAGTAGCAGACTGAGGCCAGGCTGCTTCCCAGGTTTGAAATATGTTCCTCCCACCTCAGTGTATCATCCACGTAAATTCCTAAAAACTTCGTGAATGAAGTTAGTTCTTGTGTTCTTGCTGTTATCATAACCTCCTTTGGGGTCTCAAAAGTTGAATGTGTAGACTTGAACAGTATTGCATTAGTTTTCCCTTCATTCATATGCAGTTTATTTTTTAAAAACCATTCTTTGATGTTTTCCACCACTTCTGATGTCCTCTGTATCAATTCATTATATTCTTTTGCTTTGATCAGAATATTTGTGTCATCTGCATAATTTGTCAAGGATGTGAAGTTCTTATTCCTGATACAATCTTCAATATCATTGAGATAGATAATGAATAATAGTGGCCCCAAAATACTTCCTTGTGGTACTCCTAGTTTCAGTTCTTCAGCATCTGATAAAGCTTGCCCTTCAGGTTTCTCTATGTAAACGTATTGTTTTCTATTGTGTAGATATGAATTTATCAGATCAGATGACTTGTCTCTCACCCCAAGTTGTTCCATTTTATGCACTAGATGTTGATGTGATAGGCTATCAAAAGCTTTTGATAGGTCTAGGAAAATGCCCATGGTCAGATCTTTTTCTTCAAATGCCTCCACTATCTCTACTATGAAATCATAAATGGCAGTATTTGTTGATTTTCCTTTAATATAGGCATGTTGTGAGGATGCTAATATATCTTTCTCCAAGAGAAATTCTAGAAGTTGATCTGCAATTATCAATTCAAATATTTTCGAAAAGGATGGTAATATACTAACCGGCCTATAATTAGACATTTCATTAGCATCTCCTTTCTTATAAATCGGTATTACCTTTGCTTCTTTTAATTGCTGTGGGAATATTCCATAGGTTAGCATATTGTTGATAATATATGTAAGTGGTTGAAGTATTAAGTCTATGGAGCTCTTGACAACTCTATTAGAAATACCATCTATGCCACAACTATCTTTATTTTTTAACTTGGAACAAGCCAATAGCACCTCATTCTCAGTTATTTGTCTGAAGATGAGTTTTTCAGTTACACGTTCAATATTATGTGTGAAAGGAACATCCCTCATTCTGCTTATGAGTTCTAATGCCGCTGTAGAGAAATGATGATTGAAATCAGTTGCTATTTGTTTTGGATTTCCCTCTAACCGTATTGACTCTCTGCTTTCCACTCCTTTGATATCCTTCACACATTGCCATAGACTTTTGCTTTTATTATCTGAAGTAAGTATTTTTTCTTTGTATACTTGGCATTTCTGTTTTCTCAAGATAGAGTCATATTCCCTTTTCACTTTTTTGTAATCCTCATTATAGCTTTGATTGAAAGTCTTGAGGGTATAAAGTATGTCAAGCTTTTTCTTACAATTAATCTGCTCCTCATTAGGTTTCATCTTCATTAGTTTCTTTGTATTGTGTGCCTTATCAATTTTTTTCAATGGACAAGCATATTTGAAGTGTTCTGTGTAGCTTTCCAAAAAAGAGTTCCATTGCTCATCGACATTTTCTTGTGGAATTTCCCAAATTCCATCCCACTTTTCTTCTTTAAGTTCTTCTTTGAGGACTGACAGTGTATACTCATTTACAACTCTTTTATATATGCAATTCCGACTTATTTCAGTACTTCTCCATTTTAAAGTAATGGTTTGGGTGGTATTATGATCTGACATATGGTTTGGAAATGTCCCCGCTTCATATTCTGTATAATTCGTCAAGATGTTATCGATACAAGTTTTTGTAGTTGCTGTAATTCTTGTAGGTTCCATAATCGTTGGAGTTACACCATATGAGTACAAGAGTTGCTTGAATATTTGTGTATTGCTGTGATTTTGATTCAGCATGTTTATGTTGAAATCACCCGTTATAATAATTCTCTTGTTTCCACTCAAAACATTTAATATTTTTTCAAGTGTATCGAAAAAAATGTCTGCTTCGCCTGATGGCCGATAAATTGCTAATACTAAAGATGCTTCTGTACCTAAGATAATTTCAATTGCTGATACTTCCACTACCATCTTAATTGACATCCTCATTATCCTCTCTCACCTTAAATCTGATATTATTTTTGACATATATAGCACTACCACCATGTTCATTTTTGTTTCGACAAAATGCAGTTGCTAGTCTAAAATTTGGTATAGCATAATTTCTTAACTGATCATAAGTTTTCCAGTGCTCTGTTAGGCACAGAAACCCAGTTTTTTCCTATCTTTTGTCATCAATTCCAGTTGATCTCTGGCATTTCCTATAGATTGTAAATTTTGATGGATTATTTCCAATTCATGTTGTACTTTTATATCTAATTAATACAGAACCAAGGTTATTTTTACTTGAGGTTCATTTCAAACAGTTTTTAGTGAAACATTTGCGAGTTCACCAAACTCTTAAATATGGACTTAAGGTACCTAATATTAATCAATTTCAAGCGGATAACCAGTTATTATTTTGGTTAACCAATTGCATTAAAGCGGTTTTGGTTATTTTTGGTTCAAAGTAATGACGTCATGAATTAGCCCTTCGACTTCATTTATTTGAACCGCAAATGACCAGACTCAAGAGCTGGGTTAAACTTCTGGTTATTAGAAAAGTAGGGTTGTACGCGGCAAATTTCAAAAGTTGTTGACTGACGAAGCATACATGAAGAAGATATGTATTAGTAGTCGTAACCTTAGCCACGTTACGATTTATATTGAGAAAACTACTTCAACAATAATTTCAATTATCGGCTCAGTTTCATTCATTCAGGAATTAAACTTATTTATTGAAATCTCTAAGTTAGGTTCGGAAATTAACAGATCCAGAAGCTTCTGACTTGTTGATACTATTTAAAATAGAATTGTCCGAAGTTCTTTATGATGGCTGATATTGTTTGAGTATAACAAAACATTCTTTCTTTACTTGGAATAGCTTTGTGTTACAATTAATAGCTCTCGACTGTATGAATTTGCGTTTAAGTTCCCAAAAAAACTTTGATTAATAGCAAACTTTACTAAAGACGTGTAAGATGTATCCAAATACCATAGCTATAGCGATACATGTGAATTTCAACCTATTGATAGTGTCCTCCTGTATATTTTCGGTAATATTTTCTCTTCGAATCATTTCTGTCAGAACAAAAAAACTTTTTTTCGTCAAGCGGAACATTCTGTTCATCGTTACATTGAATCCATGTTTCGAACATTAATATTTTGGGATGCATGGAGTTGAACTTGGGGTATAATAATTTGCATTTGTTTTTATTGCATAAAACATAAAAAAATATTAATATATCCTATATTGACAATTGACAAATAACCAGAAACCGCATTCAAGCGACGAGAGCCGAGGGCCGGTTATTCGTTCTAGGACAAAAATGGAATACCAAGGGCTGAACCAACGATAACCACAGTTATTATTGGTTATCCGCTTGAAATTGATTATTATTTTTTACAATTAGCCTATTCGTTTTGAGATATTTCGTGCTCCTGAGTAACTCAAAAGCTCGAAATACGGCTTCCCATTGGCTGCGCACAAGCACTGGTACAGCTCAGGAGCTCGAAATACCGCAAAACGAATACAGTATATGTGAACAATCCAATGCTGCAGTTATTAGTCGCAAACATCGGACAAAACCGTTGATGAATTGTTGACAAACTGTAGCGGAAACGTCCGGTGGCATACGCGCTACTAACCCAATATGTTGTGGAGCGGTTGCAATTTAGGGAAGCGGTTTTAATTCGTGATAGGTAGCGGTAACGATAAGTTAAGAGTATGAAGAGCACACCAGATAGTAGTCGATAGTCGGAAAATTGATCGAGTTTATGTTTGAGGATGAGAATGAAGTGAAAATTAATGCTGAAAATTATCCTTCAGTGGAATTCAATGAATTTGGTCTGCTAATTCAAAAGCGTATTGATCACTAACGTTCAACACGTTCCCGATTGCTACCGATACACACAACCCTACAAGCCAGACAAATTCAATGGTCAGTAGTTTTGTGGTAGTATACAAACCTCAGAGTAAGAAATAATCATAGAGATGCCCCTACGCGTGAAAAGCACCGCATTGTAATAAACCAAGCATTAGTGAGATGGAAAGCATTCCACTGCAGCACTGGGGTGAAGTAAACAATGAGTTAGATTCTGATTTCTACAATTCCTGAATATAATACAACATTTTCGTAATTTTGCCTTAGCTATAATTACCAAAAAAAATTTAAGCAACAATAAACTGCCACCAAATCAGTAAAAAAATTCAGTTTATGAACGTCAAAGCGAAATGAAAATGTAAACACAAACGCATCGCGAAAGCAAACACTAACAGACGATGTTGCCAAACTGACAGAATTGTCTGTAACAGACGTATGCCGTTAGTATCAAAGTAGGGGAGCGGTAGACCAATTATCACAATACGGATACTGCACAAGTTCGCAATGCCGGAATATTGTTCGCGTAAATAAACAGATTCTACTTGGCTGCTTATGCAGCCTTCACGCATTTGTTATCAAATGCGTGAAGGCATATCTAGGTTTAATTTTTTACTCTGAGATAGAAACTTAATATATTAGATTAGATTAGAGGAGGGGCGACAGATCAAAACCGACCTTGCGAGCACCTTGACCTTAAGATCTATTGTGCATCCCCGCGCTGTTTACCAGTCAGGCAGCAAAGTCTCAATGAACTTCACCACCTTTCTGGGGGCCACATCCATTACTTGTTCAGGCTTAACTTAATATATTACTCAGACCTCAGTACAAGAGTAAAGTTCCTGCAGACTTGCAGTGCAGATAGTATCATATTATTATTCACGTTATATGTGATTATCTAAGTCAATAAAAATTAGCGAAGTTATTACCACTTGTATTTTCTAATTATGGTTGCTACTCACGAACAATCTCAGAAAGTTGTATGTAGAAGATTGCAGAATACTGAAACATCTACTGTTTTTTTACAGCATTCGAAAACGTTTTCATGTTAGAAATCACTGCTCTTTCATGGACGCACATCTCGATATCTCTAGAGCATCCTACTGAAGAAAGCATGGCCACTGCCGAAATGGATCTCTCCGACATATCCAGATTAACCTGTAAGATCCATACTCCAGGTACCCCACCTCCACCGACAGCTCCAGACACTGCCTCAGAACTGGTTTCCCAAGTACTGAACAAAAGCTTTTCAATCCTGTGATGATAAGGTCCATAATAAAGTTTTGGGAAAGACAATCTCTGGTCAGGAGAAATCATTTCGGCCTCGGAAGTAATGGACATGAAAATTTTAGTTTACCCCTCGACTCCTGCGATCCCGGAGGTGGGAGTGGTCCCAAAGGGGGTGTGGGCGGATCGGGAGGTGGTACTCTACCGGAATTTGAAGGTTTAGATGGTGGAGGCGGCAACAGAGTTAAACAGGAACTTTGTCATACCCAAACTAGCAATGTGATGCAGAGAGAGATGTTTCTGAATGAGAGTATCATGTCGAATCCAAATTTTCAGAATTTCCGTCTTCTGAAGGGGTGCTTGAACTGCTGGGAGCCCCAGGTAAGCTACTGGTGTCTAGTTAACATTTTTGAGTAAAGAAATACCCATTTTTGTTTGTTGTTCTATGGAAAAGCATTTTGTGGTTGAGCCCACACGTAATTTTCGAATCTTGAGCAAGACAATTTCTGAAGTTACTCTGAAAAAGGGAGAGTTACACTCATTGAGATGGTCATAGCTGACCGTCCTATACTCCGTTTTTATATTATTGAGCACAAAGTAGGCCATGGAAATTTGGCATATTCCACTGTGTATATTAGAAATTTAGGTTATGTTGTTTCTTATCTTGTCAGATTGATACGGAATGTTGTCTATATCACGAAAAATTTTAACAAATCGCGGATTTCCCACTATGTCGATTTATATCTGAAAATTGATAAATTGATAACGCAATTCAAGGAGCTAGATTTAGATGAAAACCTTTACAAAAAGCATTACTTCTCGGTACTGCTAGAACGGTAAGGAAATTTGTAGGTCACGATGGACACCAGGAACAACCATGGAGGAAAACATTGCAAGACCGACTACCAGGACATCAACCAAGAAATACAGGACCAAGCAACCAAGGACGAACAACCCAGGACCCAGGAGAAGAAGAACACCGAACACCTCAGAGCTCAATCCCCCTGATCCAGGATGAGTGAATGTTCCTCTTAGTAGGGAGGAGGGTGATAGCCGATCGCTAGGGGGTGTGAGAAATCACACCCTTTCTACGCTAATAGGCTCAAGTCGATTGAAACTAATTACGTGAATTTGTTAATGGGTTTCTAAACAAGCAATAGCGTATGTCCTTATCAAAATTTGTCTAATGAAAATTTTATTCAAAAATGAGTCTTCTCTGAGAACTTATTCCATTATTTATTATTCAATTTGGCAACAGCACAAGTCACATTCACTGTCCTAAATGCTACTGAAATCGTTAAAAAGCCTCAGTATATTAGGGACATCTTGTTATGTAATTTTTTGTAAATAGATTAATTATTGCTTTACAGGTAACGAGAAGAACAGCAAAAGAGGACATAAACGATCCAGAAGTGGAGAGGAATCGTGGAGGTCCAAAAGCCGGAAGGCGGGAGATGAAGATGTTCTATTAGAGAGCTCTAACAGCAGCGATTCGACCTCAGGAAGTACATTTCTTTCGCATCAAGATGCCACTGAGTTAGCCAATTCAAATTCTGCCTCATTGGGGTAAGTTTTTATTTGTATATACAGGTTTGGAAATTCACATCCTCAGAGAGAGAATATAAGGAGAACATAGGAAATTCAATGCATCAGAGAGAGATAATTTTGCCGTGCAGTTGAAAAGTGGTGCTATAATGAAAAGGTTCACGTGATTCGTAATTCTTGGAATAAACGACCTGTTGGAATTACGTAGTCAGGTCTCTTTCTTATCGTGTGGTAGGGAACCTGCAGTACTCCCATCAAGTATTCCGCGCAGTCTGACTCATTTTATCAATGTGTCGGACTGCCCTTGTCAGTTGATTTGAGAGAGACAACTATATTATTTGTTCATTGGACCATCTATCGCTTCAAACAAAAGCGGAACATAAACTGTTAATCTATCCAGTATAGCATTTTCCAACTGAACGGCAAATACTCTCTCTAATGCAAGGAATATCGTATCTTTCCAATGTGAATTGCCAAACCTGTATGTATGTTCTTAGTTTTGAGTTGGTATTTCCTTGTTTCGAGCTAATCAAAGAGATACATCTCATAACTAAATAAAATTATCCTTTTTACAGATTTCAGTCCGATCTAGAATTATCCACAATGGACGCTTCTGAATTAGGAGGTATGGAAAAGACCGTAGACTCGGACAGAGATGACATGGAGGAAGAAATTAACGAAAAAATGAGACAAAGTTCAGGGATAAAGTCTCCTATGGATATGTTATCCGATTTAAATGACAAAAATCTAGTACCTTCCAATGTAAGCATCACGCCTATTTCAAACACTGCCAGTCCTTCTTACATTCAAGGTAAGGAAGATAGATGCAATGTGAAAATTAGTTTTCATTGTTGTCTCCCCACAGGTGGTATTACAGAAAGACGTTCATCTGTTGAATTATCAGGTATGAGTCCTTCACAATCATCCTTAATACCAAGCACAATCACTATTACCCCACTTCCACAAGTCAAGTCTTCATCTGACGATAAGTACAAAGAGAGGAAAAGTAGCAAAAGTAAATCGGACGATAAGAGCCGAATGGACAGGAAGCGGAAAAGAAAAAGAGATGAAAGTCCAATGGGCCCACCAGAGAAGGTAAATAACTCACAACTTCATCATAACACAAGTTTATTCACAAATATTCCGTATTAAAAAAAAAGTGAGGTTAGGGTCTCTTCAGTATTTACTGTATCTGTATTTACTCAGATCAATAAAGAACATAGGTAGGCCCTGTCAGATGTAAACAGAAGCAAAAATTATCAAAAGATCTCTTTTTTATATTGTCCCCCTGTTGTTTTAAATCAGTAACCTAATTTTGGATATTCCCAAGTTTTTCAAGATATTTGTGTCAGTTTTGTGATTTTACATTTCATTGTGCCTTGCATTGATTTTGAAGTTCATTCAAATCACGAAATGCTGTATTATTTGCAAGACATGTGAAAAACATGATTGTTCACAAACAGCAACATTCTAGAGTACAGTATTTTTGTTTGATTATTGGTAGTACGTATCAATTTAATTATTTTTCTCTTATTCTATAAACCTATCAAAAGTTTGATAATGTATCGTCGCTAAAGCTGGGTTTAGACGAAGCGCACCTACTCGCGCACCAGATTCGCTTCCGCTCCCTCGCATCGTGTAAACATGCTCCTCGCCGTGAGGCCCCTCGTCCTCGGGGCGAGCCGTCGCCGGTCGGTTTTCAGTCGCGCATCAAAGAAACCTCACTCTGTCGTTTGAACAAGAATTTGGAGCTAGTCGAGACTAGCGAGTGCGCCGGCTTTAGTATTCTATTTACGCAGGGAAAATGGACCAAGCGAAGTGCCTGGAACTTATCGAACTATATAAACAGCGGGTGGTATTGTGGAATCCCAAAGAAAAAATGTACCACAACAAAAATAAAAGACAGGATGCATGGAATGAGATAAGTTCTGTTCTGTCAATTCCGATTCCTGCATTAAAGGCAAAGATGAAAGGGTTGATGATTTGTGTCCATTTTTGCAATTTTCGGCGAAATAACAGCTAGCAGGTGTTCAAAATCTTCAAACGTCATGCGCAGGAAATTTTTTATGGTTTCTTCAGCAGGGTCTACCACCATATCGGCCATCATTCTGCGAAATAATTCCTTAGCCACCGACGCTCCTTCCTATTTTTTTTCAATCTCATTTTTTTTAAGTGACACATTGCTAGGAAAGCAAACGACGCGGTAATTGAAGGTGTAGCCATGCTGAACTGTACAATTCTATACGAGGCTGATTACTACCTCGCCTTCTCATCCTGGCTCGCCCTTCCAGGCGAATCCAGCGCGTCGTGTAAACACTAGCGCGAGGATGAGTTTTGGTGCGCGAGTAGGTGGCGAGGTTTGACTCGCGAGTGGGTGCGCTTCGTCTAAACCCAGCTTAATAACCATAAATTGGATGCGACTTTTTTGAAAAAATTCCATTGATCTAAGTTCATAAAGAAGTTATATTTATTTCGTTACAGTACCTTAAAAAAAACACCACGCGGCCTTTTGTTTGTATTGAACTGTCAAATTTCAAAACAAAAACAAATATGATATGCTTTGTATATGTGAATCTCAAATTCATTCCATTGATACTTCACTTGGGGCCTCACTATGTTTCAGTATCTACTAAATCGAAGAATATTTTATTGAACAATTTGATATGGCAGTTATAGGCCCGTTTACACTAACAGTTTTCCTGGCAGTTTTGGAGCGTTCGCTCCATTTCTTAACTCCAATCTTGTGCGTGTGAATGCTAGACCATCGTGAGTCCAAAAGTGTCGATTTGATGTGACGTGCCAGATGTGCTGGTTTGTGATATCAACGTCGTATTCACACGCACACTCGCAGTTGGAAATGTTTATTTATGTTTATAAACTTGAATTCGGCTCATTTTCACCAGTACCTACATACACAATGAGGAATAGGGATAATTCAGAATTATTCATAAAACATGTACAAAAGCTATCCGTGTTTATGGAAATAAAAAGTTATGTCAACCATTCTTAAGTAATTTCTGTAGTCTTCTGGATAATTTTCTCGGAGTTCTCTTAATAGAGGCATATGACCAAAAAACTCTCTATTCAACCTCCACTGCTTAACCCAAATTTTCCGAGGAGTTTTCTTCTCATCTTCATTGATGACTTACAGGCCTAAACAAGCAATAGCCTTCCTTTTTCTCGAATTCATGTTCACCACACTGTCCACTTACGGGTATTCGAATCAACGGACTGGTATTTAAGAGAGCACGGAACGTGGAGTTTCCGCCACAGCGCAAATTCCACGCTCCACTCCAAAACTGTTGTATTTTGCATTCACACGGAGAGTTTTGGAGCGTACAGTAAAATCTGCCGCATCAATGCGCGATCCAAAAGTGTTGCTCCATTTGACGACCACGCATCAATCCTCACGCTCCTGGAACGCCGTTCCAGAGTACCGCATCGGAGTGCCGCATCGAAGCGACGCTACAGGAGCGTCGGTTCGGAGTGTACGTGTAAACGGGGCCAATCTGTCATAATCCGCTTTTCAATATGGCTGCTGGGAGCTAGATTAGATTAGAAGAGGGGCGTCAGATCAAAACCGACCTTGCGAGCACCTTGACCTTAAGATCTATTGTGCATCCCCGCGCTGTTTACCAGTGCGGCAGCAAAGTCTCAATGAACTTCACCACCTTTCTGGTGGCCACATCCATTACTTGTTCAGGCTTTAGGAACCTGGAGCCAAGATGCCGTAACCGTTTCTGGTGAACAGCTTCACACTCACATAGCAGGTGTCTAGCTGTCTCGGTGGCTTCTTGACAGAAGCGACATGTACTATCTGGCGCCTTTCCCATGTTTTTTAAGTGATACCTCACGGGACAGTGCCCAGTGAGAGCGCCCGTCAGTTTCCTCAGTTCCAATTTGCTGAGTGAGAGGACTTTCTTGGTCCAGCTCGTCGAGTGAGAGAGAAGTGACTTAGTTTGCTTTTGACCATTGGTCGTACGCCAGGACATAAGCTTCCTCTTTTGTTCCCAGTCCTTAATAGCCATTGCCTGATGACTGGCTGGGAAGCCGCAAAACGGTTCTGGTCCAGTGAAGGGGGCTGTCCCTCCTTCCCTGGCCAGTTGGTCTGCCGCTTCATTGCCGTGAATCCCGGAGTGACCAGGCACCCAGATGAGATTGACCTGGGAGCTAAAAGTAAACAATGATTTTTATTGAACTAGGAACTAGGTTATTGAAGACAGCGACTAAGGGTCAAGATTAATAGTTCAAGACCATGAGTCGATCGATTAATAACCGAGTTGATTACAAGATTTTCTGACAATCTTAATATGAATTGTGCATGAATTCTTGAGTAATATACATTCCCATTTTGCACAAGACTTACATTTGACATAATAAACTTTCTATATATCCATGTTCCAGTAGAGCTTTGACATTTCATGTAGTGCTTCTGAATACTTTGTGAACGGTTGGCATGAGGATTGCACATTAAAATAACCAACATTGAGCATTGAAATGGGTCATTAATGATCATACACATTAATTAAAATCACCTTTTATTGACCTTATTGAATTTTGAAGTGATTTATTATTCTATTTTATATTTTTACTAGTTTATAGTAACTCCCAGCAGTGATTTTTTAATGAGAATGAATACTAACTTTTTAGTAAGAGATATTACGTTTTTTGCAGATTCCGCATAAACAGGATCCACTTTCTAAGCCTGTTTCTGTTAGTATCAAACCCTCTGAGTCCCCCCCTCCTTCTTTGAGTACACCATCATCTCCAGGTATATTGAAATATTCAGCGTCGCCAACCCATCGGAGTCTTAGTGGAAATTAAGTCCGAGTTTAGCCAAGCAGAATTTGAAGGGTCACCATAGTCCGAAACATAGTCCAGCTCATATTCCAAGTAGTCCAAAACATAGTTTAGGAATATCCAGTCCCAAGAGTCATGGTGAGTTTTCATATATAAATTTATTATTATTATTTGTTATGAGCGGACGTACGACGTTTCTACCAGTGAGGTCCAAAGCACAATTAATAATTGCAGGCAAAAAGTTTTCCCTACAGCAGATTCTTTGAATTTATCAATCTAACATGTTGAGTGTTTCTGTATTTCACCTGATCCCTAACTGAGGAGTTCTGAAGCCCTGGGAAGCGAGCCCTCTATTTTACAGACAGAGATACAGGCTGTTTACATAAAAAGGAGTGTCTTAAATGAACTTCAAGGGGGCGTGTGTCTACGTCAGCACCTGGGAGTGCTGTAACAAAATAAAGCAAATGGGAAGAGTAAATAATAACCGATTTCAAGCGGATAAACAACATAATTGGTATTTAATATTTCTCTTTGTAATTACCACTACGTTCGAGCGGGAGTGGTTATAATGTTTGGTTATTAATTTGTGACGTCATTAATCAGCTGTTTCTGTCTCAAGTATAACCGCAATATTTTGGTATATACTCTACTCTAGGCTTGTTTTTCATTTGCGGTTATGGGATTTCGACATAAGAATGTAAACATTGTAGTTTGCTATATTAATGTAAAGTTGGTTTTTACTTATTTGTGATTTTGGTTTTCACGTGTGTGTGTGTGTGTGTGTGTGTGTGAGTTTGAACAGGGGTTTAGTATTTGGGTACCATAATGAACGTTTTTTCTATTTTTTATACTTATTTTCATTTATCTGTCTGAAAAAGATTGATTGAATAATATTGTTTTTTCTTCCAATTTGTTCTTTAGAGAATTGAGTAGGTATTCCGGGTATTCAGAGTAAAACTCTTATTGTTCTGGGGAGAAGAAGCTTAGAAATTCATACCTGTGTGTTGGTTCAAAAACATTCGGAAATAATAAATGAAAATGATTCAATATCTTAGATGTTATTCACAATAATGTAAGTATGAAAAAAGCAAAGAAGCTATCTTTTCCATTTCGTTAAAGTTTTGTGTTAGTAGGTACTATTATTTATTATAGTCATTATTTTCAATTCTTCACGATCTTTGTCAACTTATTCCTCAACCCAAAAATGCTCATTCGACATACAAAAGATGCGAAAAAAGGCTTCTGAAATGACCCGCTCTCGTAGTAACAACTTTTTTCTGTATTCTTATGTGTGATTTGAAACTCAATTTGTTGTCAATGAGTATTCCCAAAAATGTGCACATGTTTGTTGGTTTAACGAAGTTCTTCCCAATTTTGATATTTGGAGAGTTGTTCGTAATCTTGTGGTTAAAAATAAGGAGTTTTGACTTCGGGTTAGGCTGCATTCTCCATCTTCTCATCTCTCTCTTCAGTCCTTCACCCTACGTGAGGGTATGGTGACATCATGAATTGACTCTCCTGATTTCCTCGGCCCAAGTTACTCGGTTCGGGCCATATGTGAAGCCTCCGGTAGGTTGTGGCACACTAGAGTTTTAACCTGGTCTATCCATTCCTTAGATCTTCTACTTTCTCCTCTATCATGAGTTTCTCAATTGAAGTGCCACTCCTAGCAACATGCCCAAAATACCTTAGGATCGATTGGCTGATTTTTGTGACCAGGCGTGTCCCAATTTTTAGTTCTTGGATAATGGAGATGTTCGTTTGGTAGGCCGTCCAAGGTATTCGCAACATCCGTCTGTATACCCACATTTCCAAAGCGATCACCATCTGCTCATATATGAAAAGATTTTCATGCTGGTGTTGAAAATGTATTGAATTGAATTTCAACTATGCTTGGTATAATAAGTTGTAGCAAGAGAGTTATCAACAAAGATAGCGTGAACAAAATCTGTTTTTTTTAGGTGCTTCCCCTAAACATCCGTCAGCCAGCGGTTCAGGAAAACCAAGCATGTCTACCTTAAAAAATGCCACGAATTCCCCAAACAGTAAATCTGAATCCAAAACGAAATCCGGCCCAAAAGAATCATCGAGAGAAAAAGAAAAAAAGCAATCTTCTACATTTCAGTCCACTAGCAGTAGTTCAAAAAACAAGTCCTCATCCAAAACCAAAACCGCAGATTCTAACTTCAATACAGATCTGATATCCCCTCAAGACAATCAGATATTGACAGGGGGAGCAACCGATTCTAGCAGTAACCTCAATCAGGCAAGAAGAAAAGGTAAAGTAAAATTAATATTTTTGTTGAATACGGTTTTGCTATCTTGTACGAAGAATAATTAAAAAAAATCCTCGCACCTATCTATTTTTAATGTAAAAGAAAAGTTTTCCTAAGCTTTTTAAATTTCACATCTCTCACCCCTACGTTATTTTCTTTACATTTTTCCTGAAGCATGGATTTAAAATCATCTGTTTGTTCCCAGGGATGTTGTCAGCCATAGTGGACAAATTAAAATCTGCGCAGCATTGTGAGTCAGGCACCGATTTGTCCCCAAAGATGAACAACAGACAAGAAAGGGACAGAAGTAGCAGTAGCAGTCAGGCTTCCAAATCTGGTGATTCCAAAGTACAGCAACCAAATCAGGAGATCCAAAAAACTCTGAATATATGGTAAAGCCAAGTTCAGATGGGATAAAATTGACCATTAACAAGACACGCACTAAGGATGCTGTCAAAAGTGCTGGAACTAAAACTGGATCTCCGAAGGTTCATACTGGTTTGAAACCAGGTATGTTTAGTTTGATAGAATTGAATGAATCTTTCACTGAAACAATCGTATAACATCCCGAATTGTTTTTCAGAATCGGTGCCAGAGTTAATTTTTCCTAGTTTTTCACGTAGTTATATATTATTAACTACATTATTGAATTTGTTGTCAAAATAGCCTCTTACTTTCAATTTAGCGCGCTTGTTCCTAGGGGAAGAAGGAAACCGACGACCTTGCAGGGAAGTAATTATCGTTTCCTCCTATTGGGAACTTCTGCTAAGCGATACGCCCTCTGTTGATTTAAATTTGAATCCTCCTCAGCTAGTATAACAAACAGACAATCAGTTTTAAGATAAAGAAAAAATGACAAACAAAAAAATTCTTTGCAAAGAATTTTTTTTTGTGTGTCATTTTTTCTTTATCTTAAAATCACTTGGCTTCACAGCCGCCAAAAATTGGGTGTTTCCATCACTCGGAGAAACTTGCATGAAGGCCCTGATGTAGGACCACTGCTAACATCTCAAAGAGTGAAGAGGAAGTAATCAGTGCTTTCAGCATGCGATCTGTGATGATTGAACTTCTCATTTGACACTACTCACTACTAGATGTCACCATCTGTAAGATACTACTCGATAGAGTCTTACAAGTAGTCTTAAATGTAGAAGTTTTTCAATAGGATGTTGTCTCTGAGGGATATGGGACACTGACGAGGCCTAATGAGGCCGAAACCGGTCTGTCTCTTCCCTCATTGACAACATCTTGAATAAATCATCCCAGTCCGCATGAAGAAGGTTCTGTGAGCCTATAAATTGAAGATTGTATTCATTTCGATGATTACTATTTTCAATTTATCTATGTTTCAAAAAAAGACGATCAGTTGTTTATGTGTACAAATAGTAGTGTATAGTCCGTTCACGAAAGGTTGAGCACATAGTAGGCGTTTCTTTATTTATCAGAAGTTGGCAGTATTTACTGTCATGAAGTAAAATTAAGTCAACGTTGCCGAATGTACTCGGCCTCGTCCGACGAGCTTGCGAGTTTTCAGAGAACTCTTTGCAATATTGACAACATTGCGTATCAATCCGACATGAAAATAAAGAACATAACCTAGAATTTTAATATACACAGTGGAATATGCCAAATTTTCATGGCCAACCGACGGCTCAACCTTTCGTGAACGGAGTATAGTTTTCAATTTTCACTGTTTTGAGTTATGGAATACTTACAAATTCATGCCAATTCACGGTTTGTTCTTGTTAGATCAGTTAATCTTATGGAAATAGACTTTTATATACCATAACATCTTACATTAAAGGAGGTAAAGGTATGTAGAACGTTTCCCTTCAGATCGTTCCTGAACAATAATTTAGACATTATTTTCATTTATTGATTTAAAATCAAGCAGAGATTGAGTTTACTTGACCTTCTTGAATACATTCAGGGATTCTTGTTGAATGTGAAGAGGTACTGAATGCAGATTACATAATTATGTGTGGTAAAACCAGAAGCAGTCCTAACAGTATAAAATATGATAATTTTCATAAAGGCAAATCACAAGGATAATTCATAAGTAGTTTAAACTTCATAAATTTTCTTCTTGAGATGAAATAAAACGTCATAATTGGGGCAAATTACAGTTTTCTCAAAGAACCTTTTAGGTGGAGACTTTTATACCTAGATAGTTTAATTAAAATGTCATTATAATGTAATATGGTGGTTCGCATTTTCCTCCTGCTCCTACTTCACAGGAACAAACCATTTTGAATTTTAACATTGTCAAGAAAATAATACAGATATTTTGTAGGGCAGCTTTGAAGACACTAGATTGCTAATACTAGAAACATATTTCAACTGTTAAGATTATTTAAAGTTTCGCAACACATAATAATATTATTCAGTTCCCCTACTTTTCACATAAAACATGAGTCCCTGAATTACTCGTTGTGACTCCAATGTATTCCAAAAGCTCAAGTAAACTCGATCTCTGCTTGATTTTAAACAATAACTGAAAATAATATCCAAATTATTGTTCAGGAACGTATTGGCACTAATTTTAAAGTATTCCAAAACTCAAAACAGTGAAAGTTGAAGACTACACTACTATTTGCACACATAATAACTGAATGTGCTCTTTGCCGAATACGAAAAGTGGGGACTGCCTGTGAATAAAACGAAAACCAAATATTTATGCATTGGACAGGAAGCAGATAATCTACACTTAGAGGACATCTTAGAAATAGGGACATGTAGTAAATATACTTACCTGGGTGCTAAAATTGATCACCCTGGCCGAACAGAAACTGAGATTGAGCAGAGAATAATGAAAGGTAGAAGGGTCATTGGATGTTTGAACTCAATGTTGTGGTCCAAAAACATATCATGGAAGAAAAAACATCAGATATATGGTTCCATCTTTGAGGGTGTAGTGCTATACGGGTGTGAGACGTGGCAACTAACTAAGGGTGTAGAACGTCTACTTTTGGCCCTTGAGATGGATTTCTGGCGACGATCGCAGGAAAATCCAGAATAGCCCCGTTTACACTTACACTCCGAACCGACGCTCCTGTAGCGTCGCTCCGATGCGGCACTCTGGAACGGCGTTCCAGGAGCGTGAGGATTGATGCGTGGTCGTCAAATAGAGCAATACTTTTGGATCGCACATCGATGCGGCAGATTTTACTGTGCGCTCCAAAACTCTCCGTGTGAATGCAAAATACAACAGTTTTGGAGTGGAGCGCGGAATTTCCGCTGTGGCGGAAACTCCACGTTCCGTGATCTCTTATAAATACCAGTTAGTTGATTCGAATACCCGTGAGTGGACAGTGAAGTGAACATGAATTCGAGAAAAAGGAAGGCTATTGCTTGTTTAGGCCTTTATTTCATCAATGAAGATGAGAGGAAAACTCCTCGGAAAATTTGGGTTAAGCAGTGGAGCTTGAATAAAGAGCGTTTTGGTCATATGCCTTTATTAAGGGAACTCCGAGAAAATTATCCAGAAGACTACAGAAATTACTTAAGAATGGATGACATTACTTTTTATTTTCCGTAACGTGTACATGTTCATAAATAATTCTGAATTATCCCTATTTCTCATTGTGTATGTAGGTACTGGTGAAAATGAGCCGAATTCAAGTTTATAAACATAAATAAACATTTCCAACTGCAAAAATTCGAGAGAACGATAAGCATCTTCTGCTACATATCTCGGTAGATCGGAGTGTGCGTGTGAATACGACGTTGAAATCACAAACCAGCACATCTGGCACGTCACATCAAATCAACGCTTTTGGACTCACGATGGTCTAGCATTCACACGCACAAGATTGGAGTTAAGAAATGGAGCGAACGCTCCAAAACTGCCAGGAAAACTGTTCGTCTAAACGGGCCTATTGGACAAAGTGAGAAATGATAGGATCAGAGATACCATGCACGTCGACAGAACAATCATAGATGAAATCCAGACAATTGATTTGGTACGGGCATGTAGAAAGAATGAGCGACGAACGTCTACCAAAGATGATACTGAAATGGACACCACCAGAAAGGAAAAGAGAGGAAGGCCCAAAAGAACATGGTTCGAGGGAATGGAAAAAGCTATGTCCGAACGAAATCTACATCCTGGGGACTGGCAAGATAGGAAGGCTTGGAGATTAAGAACCGGAAGGCGTAGGACGCTATAAACCCGGATATATGATATGATAACTGAAAGTGTGTTTGTTATACTAGCTCATGAGGATTCAGCTTTCAATCACCAGAGGGCGTATCGCTTAGCAGAAATTCCCAATAGGACCGGAAGCTTTTGTGACGTAGAAAAGAATACCTACAAGAAAGAATCCAGGAGAGGATAGAATTCAAACTTGACTCCGCCGGAGGGCGCAATCTATCACGTGTGCAGTATAATAGCATTTTTCACCGAATATTCTCCTCCAATTATAAGAAACTTCATACTTATTTTCTAGAAAAAAATTAGTTTCGGTAATTTTTCTATATTTTCTGTTTAAGTGTTGGGATGAATAAACTTTTCTTGACTTCTTTATACGTGAACCGATCTTCTTGCTCTTTGGTTTGGTTTGAAGGCCATCAAAAGCATATTTCAGAAACATATGACAACAATATACCGAGTGTTTGCATTGAAACTACAGGTTCTTATTCATTACTTCAAACCTATTTATCCTTTTTACTGATTAATTTCAAATGCAGTACCGCAAACTGATATACAGGGTGTCCGGGGAATAACTGTACATACTCATACCAGAGATAGAGTTGGACTAGCTGATTACGAATATATTATAAAATATTAATTTCTGGATTTCCCTAGAAATCTACAGGGTGATTTTCGAACTTCATGGAAATACTCACATCATCATAAAATCCAAACGGATATTATTGAAACTTGGGAGATTATTGGCACATGCTAAGGCCGAGTTAGAAGATATAAATGATTTCATCATTCCAGGGCCGGACTCATTTATCTTCATTTAAAGTGTTCAGGGTTAAAAACACACTTTGTATTTCGAATTACAAATAATTGATTCGTTTTTCAGAAAGAAGCTAAATTATGCTTCAATTTGTGATATCGCTTAAAGTTGTCACATCAACAGTTATTTTTTATGAATTTTGAATTTGGATAAAGTTCGAAAAATTGAATTTATTTACCTGAACAGGACTTAGCCATCTTGTAGAGGTCGAAAAAATTATAAATTTTCTAAAAAAAGTCACTTAAGGTGAGAAAGATTATAATAATTTGTTGATATACTGGGTGGCCATCCCAGACGTGGATCTCATTGCGATGGGGTAAATGAAGGTATATTTCGAAAAAAAATTTGGTGATTTGTATAGGGAATACATAAGCATATTTCGAAATATTTCGTATTTATACCGGGTGTTCATTGGAAGAAGTGTCACTTTGGTCTATATCTTTGTTGTCGAACACCCGGTATACATACGAATTATTTTGAAATATACTTATGTATACTCTATACAAATCACAATTTTTTTCGAAAAATACCTTCATTTACTCCATCGCAATGAGATCCGCGTCTGGGGTGGCCACCCAGTATATCAACAAATTTTTATAATCTTTCTCACCTTCAGCGACTTTTTTAAGAAAATTTATAATTTTTTTCAACCTCTACAAGATGGCTAAGTCCTGTTCTGGTAAATAAATTCGATTTTTCGAACTTTATCCAAATTCAAAAATTCATAAAAAATAACTGTTGGTGTGACAACTTCAAGCGATATCACAAATTGAAGCATAATTTAGCTTCTTTCTGAGAAACGAATCAATTATTTGTAATTCGAAATACAAAGTGTTTTTTTAACCCTGAACACTTTAAATGAAGATAAATGAGTCCGGCCCTGGAATGATGAAATCATTGATATCTTTCTGACTCGGCCTTAGCATGTGCCAATAATCTCCCAAGTTTCAATAATATCCGTCAATCAGTTTGGATTTTATGATGATGTAAGTATTTCCATGAGGTTCAAAAATCACCCTGTAGATTTCTAGGGAAATCCAGAAATTAATTTTTTATAGTCAATTTGTAATCAGCTAGTCCAACTCTATCTCTGGTATGAGTATGTACAGTTATTCCCCGGACACCCTGTATTTTGTCAATTCAAAGATAATAGGTGATGCTGCTTGGCTCATCCTCCGTTGGTAATAATTATAGCATTGCATTTGAATTTCATCAGCAGAAAGCATAAATTGGTTGGTGTGTCAAATAAGAAAGAGCCTGTAGTTTCAATGCAAACACTCAGTATATTGTTGCAATATGTTTCTGAAATCTGATGTCCTTCAAATTGATAGATAAGTTAGTGAATTTTGTCACTATAGTCCGTTCACGAAAGGTTGAGCTCAAAGTAGGCGTTTCTTTATTTATCTGAAGCTGGCAGTATTTACTGTCATAAAGTAAAATTAACTCGACGTTGCCGAATGTACTCGGATGGTCCGACGAGATTGAGAGTTATCAGAGAACTCTATGCAATATTGACAACATTGGGTATCAATCTGACAAGAAAATAAAGAACATAACCTAAAATTTTAATATACACAGTGGAATATGCCAAATTTCCATGGCCAACCGACGGCTCAACCTTTCGTGAGCGGAGTATACAAGTTTATTCATCCCACCACCAAAACAAGAAATGCTGTTATATTTTACGAGTGGAGAATCGGCGATTATTTACCTTTAGCGTAGTATAAGTCTCGTGTCTTTTTTGCTCAGAACAGAAACTGCGGCCGCCACTGCTTCATTATGTGCTAATTCGCGAACGACAGCAAAATAACTGGTAGAATTTACCGAAGTATGTGGGCAAATCAGTTCCGCGATATAACTCGGCGGTTCGAATCGCGGCGAGGAAAACGGATGAAAAATAACGATGTCTATGGCCGGCTTAATGAATCACCTGGTATATTTTAGAGTTTGTCAACTGACGTTATGCAGACTATACGAAGATTTCACTATGTGTAACTTAATATCGAACTTGGAGTGAAATGACTATAGTGTCTTAATTTTTTGTGAGCAGATTTCCTACCTACTTAAATAATCTCAAAATCAGCTATTTTGAAATTTCTTTTTCAGGCGTCAACAGTGGTCCTGCATCTAAGAAGCCCCAACAGCAGCAATTGCAGAATCAGAAATCTTCTTCAACTGTTTCACAATCTTCCATACCTACTTCTTCCAAAAATTCTCCCAAGCTTACCCTCTCTAGTCCGAAATCTTCTTCGGTCACGTCTTCCATGTCATCTAGCAATAAATCTTCGAAAGCGAGTGCTAGTGGCCAAACCAAAGATCGTCTGTCGAAGTTGGGCAAGAGCAGTTCGGAAAAATCAGTGTTTTCATCTAGGGAGAAAGGCAAGTCAAGTCCTACACCGAAAGAAGATCCAGATACTGCCTACAAGTACAACTCCTCTATCAAAATGGAAGGGTTGGTCAAACAGTTGGATAAGAATTTTCAGATTCCGAAATTATCCGCTAGAATGGGATCTACTCAGATGGATGATAGGAAGTCTGGTTCAAAGGTACTTTCTAATCGATAACTAAATTGTTTTCCAATAAGGTGTTATTTTGATATTCAAAGAAAAATGCCATTTTTCAATATAAATGATCGGAAGTTTATTTCATTATAAAGAAAAAGCTATGCTGTTAATAGTGGAAAATAACATCAGGCATCATAGCATGAACCTCGAACGAAGTAGCGAAATGTTTACTATTTGTTGCATCGACTGAAGCGTTCTTGCATGTTGCAAAATTTTTCCGTCTTCAGTCCACAACGCGGTGCGCGATGTTACTCGTTAAACCTCTTTTCTATTATCCTTGTTTATGTAACTCTAGTTGTCCAATGAAGTGTAGTTCGGGGAGTTAGCTCACAGAGGGAGTTTTGGTCAACTTCACTATTTGCTTCTTCTTTTTTAAATATCCCCATCTTCGTCTACACTATTTAGCAACATTTGACTTTCTTAATTCGCGCGCAATGAATTCGTAGTAAAATTCAAATTGAATGTATGAATGGGCACATCTAAACCAAGCGTATATTCCGTAAATCAACCGATGCAACCAGACCGGTTGATAATATTTTGACAGCGGTCATCTCTGGTTGTTTTGGTTGAAATTTATTTACGGAACGTATTTCGGTTGCTGTGTGACTATTTAGGTTAGGTTCAACTTCAAAATAATTTTATTCATTTAGAATTTAGTCCACAGGAACTGGAAGATGAAAATGATAATCAACAGAAGAAGGAATCATTTGGGTATACAAAAAAGAAATGTTCTCATTCAACCAGATATTGTTCCCACTTAAAAAATTGAAAAGTAGAGTACATTTTATCCTGCTTTTTTGACCATGAAGTGAATATTGTCAGTTTAGTTATTTTGATATTTGCAATAAAAAAATAGGGTACCTACGAATATTTTTTTGTAATGAGAAAAATGCATTGATAAGATATAAGAGGGCATTCAGAAACTAACCTCCGGTTGATTGAAAAAAATACACCAAGTTAAGTAAAAATATTTTAATATATACAAATTACAACTACATCTTTGCACTATTTTTCGACATAATCTCCATAACGATTGAGGCACTTATCGTATCTCTTCACAAGCTTTGAAATTCCTTCTGCATAAAAATCACCCGCTTGTGCCTTGATCCAGCCTGTGACCGCATCTTTGAGCTCTTCGTCGTCATCAAACCGCTGGGACCCGAGCCATTTCTTCATATGCATGAAGAGGTGATAATCGCTTGGCGCCAGATCTGGGCTGTAAGGTGGATGGTTGAAAACATCCCACTTGAAGGACTCAAGAAGGGGCTGTTGTTCTGCGAGCAGAGTGAGGACGGGCGTTATCGTGCAAAAAAACGATACCGGAAGTCAGCATACCACGGCGTTTGTTCTGTATAGCCCGTCGTAATGTTTTTAGTGTTTCACAGTAGCTGCTGCAGAGTATCCTTTGGCTGTAAAAAACCGTATAACAGCACGCACTTCACATTTGGCGGCATTTTCTATTGCAGCACACATTTCAAACTGCCAGAAAAACTAAACTAGCGCAGGTACGATGTTCACTCGACTACGGCTTGATGCCGACTGACCTGCTGATCGCATGAATGTACAGATGGCGCGCTACTCCCCCCACTACCCGCACTGTGACCAATCGGAGGTTAGTTTATGAATTGCCCTCGTATATTTCAATAAAATCAGAAAATAAATCGACACGACATAAAATGAGATAAATATTCAGTCTAATTCAACAACACAAATCACAACACAGAACACAATATCACAGCTAGCACAACGATTTAAGTCCAAAATAACCATGATATTCATGAAATGACTTAAATCCCAAAAGACAAAAAAATAACAAACCAAAGAAACCCGAAGAAATCCTTGGTTGTTCTGGTTCCTGAATATTACCGCTTTTTTTCTGTAACCGGGTTCCGTAATAAACTGTTCGCAGAAACCAACCGAGAATATCATATTTACGGAACAGAAATTAACAACCAAACCAACCAAGTTAATTTACGGAATATACCCAAAGCTCCCTCTGTGAGCTAACTCCCCGAACTACACTTCATTGGACAACTAGAGTTACATAAACAAGGCTATTATTACTACTAGTGTCACCTGACGTTACCCGAGCTCACCGCGTAGTGGACTGAAGACGGAAAAATTTTGCGATATACAAGAACGCTTCAGTCAAAGCAACAAATGGTAAACATTTCGCTACTTCGTTCGAGGTTCATGCTATGGAAGAAGGTTTTCGTATGGAACAAGAGATGGAGTTTTCGCTATTTAATACCTTAAACAAGATGCCATTTCGCTTAAAGTTCCAAAAATACCTTGTATCATTCAGAGCTATCCTGTGCTGATTAGTCCTAATAAGGACGAAGTGACCATCCATGGGTGCTCTGATTGATACCCCTTCCTTGCATTTTGTCTCGAACGAGGTCGAAATTAGCTCCGAAGTATGAGTTTAATATGTTTGATTTCTATCGATTAATATTATTCACTGCTTTCACTTTATTATCATAAGGTATTTTCGGAAACTTACTCAGGATTACTAACCATTGAGGTCACGTGACGGACCCACTCAGATCACGGACCCGAGTTCTAAGTTTACATTAGATTTAGGATTTGAAGTCTTAGAGGTATCAATAACATAACTAAATATTTTATGAATTTATGTTTTCAGTCTCAGTTAATTTTCGGATTGTCTCTGCTTTGTTTGCAGTTATTGGCTTTTGTAAAAAATTTCTTATAATTTCTGGTGTACCCTTCCATGTTTAATGTTATCCTTGAGTACCATCTGCATACAAGTAATGAAGAAGTTGTTTCATATTATTTTGTTGGCTCATGGAACCAAAGAGGGGTGTGTAACACATCGTTTACGCCGCGCAATGCGCCAACTCAGTT
Source organism: Propylea japonica (assembly GCA_013421045.1). NCBI lineage: Eukaryota > Metazoa > Arthropoda > Insecta > Coleoptera > Coccinellidae > Propylea > Propylea japonica. Next base: position 33,093,891 of record CM024247.1, read on the forward strand.
GACTGTGTTGAGTGTCAACTCACATTGTCCGAACCCATCAACTCATGGCGCAACTCAACTCAATGAAGCGCTCAGCGCTAAGGTATCAGTGTTTGCCTTACGAATACGGTATCATAACTCGGTAAATACACTGAATACAGAGTTCGAGTTGAACTATATCATTTAATTTCAACGAAAATGGTGATTGACTATTGCTTTTAGCACTTTTAACTTCTCCATTATATTTACGAATTAATGATATTGTACACTCTATAAATTAATTATATCTGAACAAAACGGAGACAGTTTTATCAAGTTGTCTCTGTTTTGTGAGGTGTGCGGAGAATGCTGAGATGTTTTGTAAGAGGATTGGTTTGCATGGTATTATTGGATTGGATAGCGCACTGTCCAACTCATTGATTCAAAAGAATGAGCCACTTCACTCAACCGTTTGGTGTGTTATAAATAGTTGAATCATATCGCTTGTAACAGTTATTTGGTTTTATATCACAGTTTTCATGATTTCTTTTCAATTGATTAAATATAGACAATTTTCGAAATGATTTTTCGAATCATTCATAAATATAATAACTGCATCCTCTGAATTCTTGGCCTGTAATATGCAAACGAGCTCCAGGAACCCGACCTCGGGCCCAGTTCTACAATGATCTGGAGTGAGTCATATTTTGTGTGCCGTGCGGCGACACTGCCGAGTGCTGGATGCCCGCGGGCTATTGCTGCGCTATAGCGCAATTTTGAGTTAACTCAATGAGTTGACACGGGGAGCTGCGCTTGAGTCACTGTGTTGGCGCACAAGAATTCACTGAGTTACACATCTCTAAACCAAAGATTTTACATTGAGCCAAATTATTTTCTCTTTCCATATTTCTCAGGAATTGAGTATATGAAATTACTAAGAAAAGAGTAGAAGACTTATTCCCGCCTATTTCGAATACAAAATTAAACTGCAGTGCGCATGCGGTGACTCTAGCGATCGAACGACTCTGCTCTTGTGTAGGGTTACGATAAATCAACCTGAGTCAGTGTTCGAGTTAATACCACCGTACTTTCCGAACACGAGTTGAATGTTCGGGTAAGGTAAACGAACGCGAAGGTTAGGGATCGAGTGAACCCGAGTTTGTTGCCGAAAACGTCTATAGTCTTCCTACTTTTTGAATTTTTCGAAATGAAATTTAATATACTCTCAAATCTGACCATTCAATTATCCATTTCATATAATTTGATTTTATTTGAAACAATAAATAAAAAAATTCTGATATTTTACGGAAAATCCCATAACCTGAGCCGTAGTCCTTCTGATTCTAAATTTACGATCTTATGCCAAAGGGGAAACCAAGTATCCCCCTGGCTATTCCTAACAATAAGATCTTAGAATCGATGGAAAGTAAAATGAGGAATAACATGAACAGTATTACGCAGAATCAAGCAATGCTGAATAGAAAAGACGAGAGAATGAGAGTGGCAGAAGAGATCCATTAGCAATATCTTATCCAATTTCCAATTCTGTGTCCAACAAACCTATGGGACTGGATGTAAGTCGTAGACTCAATTTTTGTTAAATTTCTGATCACTTCAATTATCATCTAACAATACTGTAACCACAATTTGTAGGTATTACAATTTTAGATTGTTTTATATTTTTTTTCTATACAGAACACCATTTGCCCAGTGCAACCTTAATTCTGTCTTCAAGGCATCCATCAACATTATTTCGGAGTTTAGTTCTTTACTTAGGTGGGACCTTTCAGATTCAAATCAAAATGGTTTCATGGATTTTTTTATTCATAGTGCAAATGAAATCGAATAAGTACCCAAATATATATAGGGCCCTCAGATAAACTGAAGTTATATTCACAGAATCGTTTTTTTTTCAAAAGTTTAAGTTTGGCACTGCAGCTTTCCAGAAAAATTTAAACGTTGGTTTATTATGTTTGTAACTTCTGTATGAAACCACCTGGATATAAAAAATTTCTGAGGAATAAGTTTAGTCCGATTAAGATATCGATTATTTATAATATGATGAAAATTGAGAAATGTTGATCGTTATCAAAAATTAAATATTGAAATCCAGTGAAAATTGTGGAAACTTCAGTGTTTCAGAGGTCAAGAATGAAGAAATATTCATTTTACAAATAATGAGGTAAGAAACAAAGAGTGAATAATAAGTTTTCTGAATGTTTTAATTGAAGTCTAACTTCCTGATGTCAGGGAGGTTAGTTTACAACACAAATCACAGAAATATAAATAGGTGTTCAACAAGTACTTATTGCGGAGAATTGCTTTAGTTTGTCATAAAACATTTGAACCCTTTCAACTTGTTATCTGATTCAAATTTGGAAAAATGATTAATGAAAAAAAATGTAATATCTACAAAGGGTCGTTAAAGTATCGATTGCAGATAAAATCTATAATCTATTTTTCATTTTCTTCGATTTCTCACAAAATCTTCCATAATTTCATATAATTTTCACTTTCCAATTTGGAGAAAGTGCTCTAGTAACTTGGTGAGTCCGGTCATTCAATCATGGTTCCATTTTCGTTACTAATTATTCATTAAATGATGCTTTTAAAGAGCTACCAAATCAGTCCTTACATTTTTTTTCTAGGATGGAAGCGCAACTTTGTCCCCAGGCTCTTCATCTGTAGAAATTTGTGCCTTTTCGATGGGTTTTTCACGTACCAAAAAAGCAAAATTACAAGAAAAAGGGCTGAAAATCTGTTTAAAGAGCATGATGCCAGGTGCACTTTTGTGGATGGCTATCTACAGATGTTACGTTGCAGTTTTATACGACACTAAAACAACGACTTACCAAGTGATTCATGTAAAACTTACAGGGTTGATGATACCTGGCAATCTGTATTTCCGCTCTTTTCTCTTATATGTTTACCAAGACAGTTTATTCCTTTTGCTGAAAGTAGGAAACGTTTTCGATTTCTAGTCGCAACCACGGATCAACCCTTAAGTCTTTCGATGAAAACAGCGATGGACTTGGCCAAATTTGCAGCGCCAGGTGCCCCTCGGGACAAGAGAGATACTAAGAAAGTTGGCACATGGCTGACTGCGATATGTTGTTGGATTTCAGCAAAGGGGGCGATATCAGTAAAATGGTCACAGTTCCCTATCCAGCATCGCCCTCTGTGAGCGTGCACATTGTTAAATCTCCTGCCTCTCACCTCAGTCCCAGAGCCATCTCTCCCGATTAGCTGACGACGAGTTAGTGGATGAGACGTTTTGTGGTTTGGGGAAATAATGCATTGATTGTGCCACTTTTATCGAAATTTTAGGTTAATCATGCGTCAATCTGTATATTATGAAATTTGTATATAGTACTATAATTGACTTAAATAGTATAATGAATAACATATTGATTATTTATTCAGTGAAGATGTTTTTTTCCATTCTTATTTTTTGGTCGTGTGATTAGAAACATTTCCAAAACACGTAAAATTTTGGGAGACATCTTTTGACTTCAAGCCCCTCAAAATAGAATAGGTGGTAGAGGCTGAGTGATACTTCATTTGAATGTCTTGAAAGCCTCTACAAACGGTGGTATAAAGAACACAAATGAAAAATCTCGAAGATTTGGTTATTTTTACATGTACAAGGTATTTTCATTGAACTCCCCGTACAAACTTGAAAAAAGCATTTTTCTGGGACTAAAAAATACTCTCAGTGAATGAAGAACCACCCAAAAAATTACACTATATGAAAGCGGCGAAAGTGTTCACACTAAGACGTTTACGTCCTGGTATTTATTGATGAAAACATTTCGGATTATTCAATTGCCTATATTAATATAAAATATGGAATATAAATTACAGATTCTTGTTCACGACCCAGCGTGAACGTAAGAAACTGACGAGTGCGCATGAGCACATGTCAATTGTAACGTTTACGTCTACGTCCTTGGCAGCACTTCAACTCTCTATTATTTCATATGGCATCGCACTCATGTTTTGATTCTTCCACTGTTCCATTGGAATCAGAACGATTTGGAGATTTGTACGCCAAATCCTTTGTTTCCGAGTGAATTTTTAAAAGCTGTATATTTGATTTTAACTATAAATATCAACAGTTTCAACGAATTTATTGAAAATACATGTATCATCTTCAGGTTGATAACAATTATATAATATCTTGAAAATCAACACAAGCGAAAAATAATCAAATATACAAAACTATGCCAATAAAAGTTGTCAATATTGTCTCAGTACACAAACATTCCTTGCTTTGATTATTCAACATTTACTCAAACTTAGTGTTACAATTATGCTAGAAAATGCCTTCGAATGACAAGCTCGCACAACAAGTTACTCAAAAAATTCTTCAGGCTTAAAAATACATAGCGATCATTTCCACATCAAAACTTCGCTAATGTTGGGATTTCTTCTGTTGTCCTCAAAAATCAGAATGACCTGGTCCTAGAAAGAAACTAAGTTTAGATAAATTATTCACTCGATGATTTTAGAGAAAGTGCTTGTTTATGACAAAAATCACTAAGCTGTGCCTATGAAAAAACAATGGCTTATTAAACAATAGTAAAAATCCAGGATTTCAAAAATTGCAGAAAAGAAAACAACTCATACATCGAACAAAGTTAAATAGGTGATTTAAAGTGTTAACACACATTATGTGTAAGTATAGGTAGGTATGTAGAAAATCTTCCTATGAAAGGGAATATTTTGTTAATCCTTCTATTCGACCTTTACATGACTCAATACGATATTGTATTTATTAGTGACAGTTACATATACACTATCTTTTGAATATTCGAGGAGACCCAAATTCGTCGAAGTTACATATTGATAGTCATTAACATACTTTGATAGTAATTAACACCCAGTATGATAGTCATCTGTCAGTCATACATTTTCATTATATAGGCCATAGAGATAGAATAGTCTATTCTATCTCTATGATATAGGCCAATGAGACATTCATACTAAAAATAGTAGAGAAATAAGAAGGTTTAGACGATTTTATTTCATATAAACAGAGAAGTAACAGAAAATATTAGTGATCTTATGATGATTTAATAAACTATTGGTGCTATCTAAGGTTTTTTAATCTGTCTCAACATATTTCATAATGTTTATTTATTCCTATTTGGGTCAAGTTCAATTTCCTCGAGTTATCATTCTGAAAAGGCAATCATAGATATCTGAAGCGACATCTTTGAAGTAGTGTCATTAAATGTACCTATATGTGAATCTGAGCTCTACATGGACCTTATAGAAAATCGCCGTTTTTTTTTGAAGGCTGACGGATGATTTTTGGAAAATCATAGAGGCGTTTCGGTGATCCATTAAAGATGGTCGAACCGATAGAACTTTTTTTTTTTTTTTTTTTTAGAATTTACCTGATTCGGGCGAAAAAAATACCGCGTGAAAACCCGATTTTTTCGAACGAGTGTACGTGATTGCGTAGTTTGATCGTTATTTACGTGCAAAGTTGATTTTTTACGTTCGAGTGATCGGTGAAATATCTTCGAATCGGTCGAATTTAATTTTTTTTCTTCGAATTTCCCGCCCCCGGACGAAATAACAAACTTTGCATATTTACGATCTCGATTATTTCTGACGAGCGACTGCACATAATTGCGTATATTTTCCGATTTTTTTCTGTTTTATATTCGTTAGAAGTTTTCTATTGAATGGAAGGTTTCAAGGAATATTTAATTGATGTAAGTAAACCCTTCAATAAGTTTATATAAGTCTATGTAATTAAAGTCTATGTCAATCACTGTTCGATGTTATATTATTGACATAGGTTTCGACCTTAATATATAAATCTCATTGAAGGGTTTACTTACATTAATTAAATATTCCTTGGAACCTTCCATTCAATAGAAAACTTCTAACCAATACGAAACAGAACAAAATCGGAAAATATACGCCATTGTATGCAGTAGCTATCCTTAAGAAAACTCTCACTTATACACTTATTGACACTAATGCAAAATCTCGCGCCAAGTATCTATTGATGCCGTTTTCAGAATGATAACCTGAGGACTCAAATAGAAATAAAACATTCTGAAATAGGTAGAGACAGATGAAAAAACTTTAGATAGCACCAATAGTTTATTACATCGGCATGTATGTGCACAGTGTCAATCACTATCAGGGTGTCAACAACTGAATCTCTTACCCTATCTGTCAATTTTTTGTAATTAAATCTTCAAGATTCTCTGCCCCACCCTATATAACGGAATCAGGCAATACATAGGTTGAGTTTGTGCAAATCACGTAGATGTCGCAAATATAATTGAACATGGCAATAAAAATGAAACAAACATGCATAGATGAAACACTTATTTAAATGTGGAAAAAGGGAAGTGCTCTACAGAAAATATTAGTGTCACTAAAACTCAAAGGTACCTCAAATCGATCTCATAAGCAAACTACACCTTCGATTAATATTGTTTATTGAGTTAAGTCACTATGTTTAAACAATGTTAATGTTAATCAATGACACAACAAATGGATTAAAGTCTTAACAATTATATAAGAATGCGTTATAGTGACTAAGTCAGTTGGGAAATGAATGAACTGAGAAAGGTGGAGTTTACCATTTGAGATTTCTACATGACGAAATCCGATTTGCAACAAGTGTCTCGAAAAAAATAGATTTGTTTTTCAAATAAAAATTCTAGACCATCAGTAGTAAACATTACACTTTGGTAACTCAGAACCAAGTCTACCTATAAACATGTTTTTGAGTCCATCTCAATGAATAGAAGCCAAAGTCACAACTTCTTTAATGGGCATTTCCAGCGATTTCCAGGAAAAATCATCTAAGAAATAATGGACCCTCAGAAAATCATAGCGTCCGTTTTTTGCTTCATAGAAAAGGCGTAGGTAGCGTTTTCGGAAACTTGCTTTTATGAATTTATTTTTTCAGTTCCAGTCTATTTTCGATTTGTCTCTAGCTTTTCTTGACGTTCTTCAGACGTTCAACCCACCTTCTTTTAAGGTCGACGGAAAATGCATAACCTCGAATATTCTAAATTCTGAGATATGTTTCAATGTTCATCAGGGAATTTTAATTCATTAATAAATATAATGAAGTAAACTGCTCTTTGGGTTTTCAAAATCTGAATGATCGTTTTCCCATGGATCGACTTTCCAAAGCTTACATTGGACATCGCTGTGACGATTCCATTAAAAAAAATCGTAAGTGTACTGAATTGGAATAGTAACTGTGACATCAAAGAAAATTGCATTTATTGGCTTTTGTGAAATCTTTCCTATAATTTCTGGTGCGCCCTTCCATGTTTAATGTTATTTTTGAGTAGGTACCTACGTTAAAGTAGTGGAGAAATTATTTCTTTGCTTCCAGTTTATGTTCGGATTGTCTCCAGCTTTGCTTGCACTTATATTGGCTTCTGTAAGATTTACTTATAATTTCTGGTGTGCCCTCGCATGTTTGATGTTATCTTTGAGTACCTATGTTGAAGAAGTAGAGAAGAGTTTATCTTTACCGCAGAAAGATCTGCATACAAAGTTATAAAGAAGTTGTCTCAAATTATTTTCTCGGCTCGTGGAACAGCACATTTTACATTGAGCCAAATTCTGTTCTCTTTTCCTTATTTTTAGGAATAGAATAGTTGCAATTACTAAGAAAAGAGTAGAGGACTTATTACCACCTTCTTCAAATACAAAATTGAACTTCAGTGCGCATTTAGTGACTCTACGACCCTGCTCTCGTGTAGGGTTACAATAGAATGATAGATCAACCCTTAACTCAGTGATCGAATTAATAGTACCGTACTTCCCGAACACGGGTTGGACGTTCGGGTTAGGTAAACGAACGCGATGGATAAATTGAACGCGATGGATAATTGAAAATAAATAAATGGAAAAAATACCTTATTCTTTAGATTATTTTCATCAATTTCCAAAAAAGCACTCACATTGATATACCTTGAAAATATCTCTTTTTTCTATCTCTGTAAATATTCCTTTCAAGTAAGGCACAGAATACTTTTTTTGTCTCTCATGTCATAATCTTTCGATAGTCACTTCAGACAAAAATAATAAAAATCTACACCTGAATCGAGAAAAAAATTTAAGACACTGAGGTTTTTTATTTTTGGGATATTCTGAACGTCATTTTCATATTTTTCCAAGATATTAATGATAAATTAAACAAATTTGTATTTTGGTGAGAAAAAAATATTTGCTATCAAAAGTTTATAAGAAATAAGACTATTGAGACCTGTCTTCAAATAATTCCAGGAAGTATTCTGATATTTTGACGTTACCCCGGAATGATTTTAAGCATTCAAAAACACGCTTATTATGACATTATTTTTAGCCATTTTTTCTTTCCGTTATTCTATTTTCTTTCGTTATTTCTCGGAAAAGATGAAAATAGCATTTGAAATAAGTGTATTTCTTCTACTTTGGTTCTTTCCGCGCTATCTGGTGATTCATTTGTTTTTTCTCCTCTATTCATTGTTTTGTAGAAGAGCACATTGATTGTAAATCTGAATCGAAGGTCCAAATAACCAATCAGTCAAATTTTCTCTCCCCTGGTTAATACCTCTCCCAAAAAAAGTGAAGTGAAATATTACTAAAACTCTTATGTATCGAATAAAGAAAAATGTTTAGGCTATTAGATGTTTACATTACCTTACCCTTTCTGATACAAGTAGCGTATTACATTTTCATACATATCTTAACTTGTAATGGTTACTGTTTTTCAAATTATCCGAACATTGTTAGATTCATTTATTACGGAACACCATATTTCCAGAAAAATAGTGAAGATTTAAAGAATTAAAATTATAGAAGCAGCCTAAATCACAATGGAATGAAGTTACTGATATATCAATTATCCGAAGAATAGCTTTTTCTTATTGGTCTAGTATGCAATTCATATCAGACAATAGTAGCATCACCTTTTCAAGCATCTAACCTGCATCGAGATATTCAAATTTTTACTGTGATATTCGAAGAAACACTATCATTATATCTAGCTAGTTATTTGGGAATTACTTCACTAGCACTAGTTTTTAGCAGCTAATGTTACCAAAAATAATATGATCCAACAAACCCTAACTCTTATGACAAAAACAATGTCTGTGAGTCGAATATAAGATGATACAAAAATTGAAAAAGAGATTAAAATTTCATATTTGATAATTAATGACCAAACATTAATTCCTCAGTAGACACTTGTTGAAAACCGTTTCATCGTATTCAAAAATGCCAAGCTCAGTTACTTGCAAAAAACGACGATCGTCAAACACGATCGATCTAAAAAACCGATTTTTTGGATACCTCATTGAAATCGTGGATCCACCAATAGGAAATCAAATAAAATCCACCTTCTTCCGTTGTGGGTTTTGGTCAAGATTTGGGATCGGGTATGTTGGTAAAAGATTCTTCTGGACTCTCTACTACTAGTTTTTCAGATCGGAATGAACATTTTGCCACTTAAAACACGAGGGCATTTGGCTAGAGTGGTGGGATAACAGTTGTCTTTTGTCCGAGATCTTGTACCATCCTAAAAGTATTCGATTGAATTATTTCGTTTTCTGTAGAGCTGCAGCTTGTGCCCATGAATCGTAATACTGCATGTATTCGTTGTAGTGTCCGTAGAATTCTTGAGGTGTAGAATTGCCTGTGTCGTTTCTTAGAGGTGATAGGTAATCGCTGAAGCCTTCCGATGGAGTATCACAGTTGTCAACATCTTCTTGTAGAACCTTTTTGGCAGCTGCGTGTAGTTTATCCACAGACATATTCCTGAAATCTGACCTTTTCTCTGCTTCAACATGCTGTGGACTAATTCCTCGGCTAACTTATCGTTCACATCCGAATTCAAAGGTAAGGTCAGTTGATTTTTTCTACTCTCCAAGTCGGTTTCTTCTTCTTCTTCATTTTCACATTCTTCTTGTAGCAGTTGGTATAATCGCGAATGTGTAGATGCTCTTTGATATTTACTCATTTTCTCAATTCTGGAAATTCCTCGTTATCTGAGTATTGCTTGCTCAAATCCGTTACTCCAGAATCTTCTTCGGATATTTCATCGAAGGATTTCACGCTGCTCTTTGCAGATATTGGCTTACTTTTATTCACCTCTCCGCTATCAATAGACTCAACTTGACTCTTTACGCTAATTCTTATCTCTTCCTCGATTTTATGCGATTTTTTCTTCACTGTAATGCATTCCTGTAACGCCTTTATTCTGTCTTTTATCGACGGTATGACTATCGTTTCTTCTTCTTCCTCGTTTTGCTCGTTGTTGTTAACATCATGCTTATTTTCCTCCATTGGCTCCCTTTCATCTTCGCTTGAATCGCTGTCTTCAGAATCAGAAGAATCGGATTCCTCACTAGATACTTTCCTCGAGCTTGCACTACTATGACTAGAGTGAGCAGAAGTTATTTCTAGTTCAGGAATCGATGTTTCATTGATTTTACCTGAGTAAAATACTTCATCAACTCCAGAGTTATTAAGATTTTCTGGAGGAGTTACTGTTTCGGCAATATCATCTTCTATTTCGTGGGTTTGTTTATGTACTACGTCATCAGAAATTGCTGTGGAATTTCGATGTGTTGCTCGGTACTTTGAGTTTCAATAACACTACATGTTTCCTCAGCAGGAACAACATTCTCTTGTTCGGTATCGGCTTGATCAGTATCAGAATCTTTATAATATGTGTTGGATTTTTTTCTTGGGAAATCGTCTTCGTTTTTTCCTATAACTCCCCACCAATCTTCGCTGTCTGATGATTCTTTCGAAGGAGTTCTATAATATCTGTATTATTGGGTTGCTGTTCCTCAGAATGTTTGGAGGTTTCTTCGCTTGGTTTTTCATGAGTATCTTTTTTGCAATTTGATTGTTCCTGGATGCTTTCTTGACTTTGAGAACGATCATAAGATTTTACTTCCTTTTCTTCTTCTGTCTCATCGAAGTGAGTTTCTTTTGGATTATCACATTCATCTTCAATTTCTTCTAAATCTTCATCTATATTAGGATTTTCATGTCCGTTTGATGCTGATCTTTTATGTCATCTACTTTTGTGATTATTTCTCTTTTCGGTGATGGTGTCTTTACTGTGAAACTGGCGAATACTTCTGAATCATCCAGTTCAATTCTAGCATCAATTCTATTCTGGATTCTAGAAGCGATTTCCATAAGATTATCAGAAATCCACTGCTTACTCATGGGATCTTCACAGTCTTCATCGTCACTTCTCATGCCTTCGATAGTTGTACAATCACTGAACACACTACTTTCTCTTGCGAGTCTGGTGTATCTGTTACTTCACTAACTTCAAAAATAACGCTCAATTGATGAGGCACAGTTTCTTCTTCTCTCTTTCTTTCATCTTCGTAAACGCTTGAATTTGAAGAAACATCTGACTCATCGTCAGCTTCAGAAAGTTCTGATTCGTCATCCGATTTCTGGTAAATGTTTATGTCTGGAACAGATCTAATAGTTTTTAGTTTACCAGAAACAGGTCCCTGGTCTATATCATTTGTTTCAGTATCTGTATCAGATTCTGAACTTGATTGTTCCTTTTGGACCTCTGAATCGTTTTCAGGGGTAGGAGTAACTACGATTTCTGGTGAGGTATTTGTTGCATCTGGGTTTGACTGTGTAGTTCTGTATTAGGTTTCTTAGTTTTTTGTTGTAATACGACATTTCGTCCATTGATGAGTAACCGTTAGGTCTTCTGGATCACTTCCAGGTCTTATGAACGAAGTGGGGAGAACATTGGGGGATACCCGTAATAATAATATGGATAATAGTATGGGTCATAGTATGGTGGATAAGGAGGATAATAATTGTAATTGCCCTCTTGTGATGCGTTTTCAGGTTTATCTTGATTATCTGGAGGTGGATAACCGTACCAAAATGGAACAGGAGTGCATGTCTTCGAATCGTTGTCTGAGTCTGTCATATTTTTCTTGGGGTTCTTCTACCTGGAACTGGTGTTGTTGGACTTGGATACATCGGATATGGTATAGGTGTTTGCCTCCAGTTAATATTTTCGAGTTCGGTACTTGAAGAGCAACGCGAAAAAGAAGATGGTGCCCTAGAAACTGACCTCTGTTCCAACTCTTTGGTTGGTGTGAATGGAGGATAACCGAAAAAGGGTTGAGGTGTGTTTGTTAGCACTGGCTCTGTTCAATTCCGGATCTGAGTTACTATGTTCAGTAGATGGAATTTTGTAAGGGACAGGAGAATAATATGGAGGCCAAAAGGGTGGGGCATTATACATGGGATAAGCAGGGGGAAAACCCCAATTGTTTCCTTGATATGGAAAGTCGTAGTTTTCGTTCGTTTCGTTAGCTTCTTTGACATTGGCTAGAAATAAAACGAAACATGTTGAAACCTTTTTGTCTTTGGTACTTTTATCGTAGATGACTATTTGCTTGTAGTAGTAACCTGGATTCCTCCAATTTAGCGAAGAAACTGAATATCTGTATCTTCAATATAAAATACATGATGTGGTTAAATAAGTTATGCTTTTTCTTCATGTACCAAACTTTGAAATGAATTTCGATGATAATTTCGAACATAAAAGAAGGAAAGACTTCGTTACAATAATGATAATGTTAAAGCAGGAACTGAGTTGAGAGAATTCAATAAACCATGAAGCAAGGACATCAACTAACCGCAAGAATCAGGTGCAGTCATGGCTTGCAGCATCCTGAAAGATCTAGAAGGAATTGAACTTCCTGTATATTTTTTTGGTTCCTCTGCTGGCACTTGCTGACTCGGGGGTACGTAATTCGTAGCTTTTGGGGCACCATTTCCTAAAACACACGAAATTTAATCTCCAATAATGTGAGAGAGGTTATTTTTCGAAAATGATTATTTTCTTGGTGTATTTTGAGATGGGTTTTATTCAATCATCTTAAGATTGTAATAGTGTAGACATAAAAATTCCTCCAAATTGTTAAAGCCAAGAGATTTCTGGATATGTTGTTTGATGTGGGTATATGCTTATTTACTAACCTTCAATTTGAATAGGAATATTCCTCACTTGGGGTTTATTATGAGCTTCAGTATTTGGAACTGGAAAAGAACAAAATACGAATGATTAAAAAAAATATGCGTTATTCTATCATATGTTATCTTTGTAACTATAAGCAGATGTGTATTGAGTCGTGAAGGTTTGTGTTAATGGAATGTGATTTCAATAAGTAATAGTACTGCTGGATTTTTGACGTTTTACGAATGATTTCAAATCATTTGAATACATTTATATTGACAATAAGGTAATTAGCATAACATCCATATAAGATGGGTTTCGTTCTATATTTCAGTATTAGAGAATACTCTGTATTTTTGTACGTACCTACTTATTGCTCGGTAGTCGGTACCTACTGTTCTTGCATCAGTTCTGATGAGTCGATTCTTTTTGTGGTACCGTACTGATATCAGGCTAGCTTAACCTAACTTGACAAGAAGGTTCTTTAAATTTCACGACCTCTTATTGTAGCCGTCTCACAAATTCAATAGATGAAACTTGAAATTTAATTATACCTCATTTTGTGGGACCCTGAATTGAAAACCCTTGTAAATAGGATAAAACAATATGGATGTTTATCAAAACCATGTCAATCATTTCATACAATCTGTTTGATAACTCCAAGTTCTATTTTTTAGTTTAGATTATTTGTTTAGTTACATTATCAAAAGTAATCATGCAGCACACTAAGTAGGTACCATTTTTTGAGTTCTGATTTGGTTCATCAGTCATATTTTGCAGTAGCCTAAAAGCCTTGGAAGGAATAGTTGCCCTTTGTAACGTGGTTCAGTAGATTCACCGTGTAGATATTTTTCTGAGTCCACATCTGAAGAATGTCCAATTCAAACATATTCAGATTGGTTTCAGACCATTGAAATGATTTATGAAGAATTTTATGATGAATCAAGAATCGGAAAAAATTGACAGTACTAATTTTCGACCTATAGACTCTAGGCTGGTTTATGAACGATCTCAAATGATGCATGTACAAGGATCTGGTTGAACAGCCATTGATAATGATTGCACATGTAAAAAGCTGACAAATCGATAAATGTTCCTGGTGATTCCTGGTAACTCTAGAATCTAGAAGGACAATATGGAAAAGAGATTCTAGATTAAGTTTCAAGAGTAGATACGAATGAATAAATGCATCATGAACAGTACATTTCCTAATGCTCTATGAGTTAATAATGTGGATAAGTGAGCTACTTGAGAATATAACATTCATGTATGGTGTTGAAAAACTTCATCACAATGCTAAGTAAAAGAGATGATTGGAAATACACAGACTATAATCTCAAAGAAAATACCGTAAATGGAATACAGATGGTTCCAAGACCTCTACAGGAACAGGCGCTGGGATATAGTGGCCAAGTACCAATTGTGCACTCTCGCTAGGCTCCTGTATGAGCGTCTTTCAAGCGGAATCTTAGCTATTGAAAGATGTCTAGATATAAATCTAGAAGAAACTCAGAAGTGTGATATAGCCATACACTCAGATAGTCAAGCTGCTATTAAAGCACTGAGCTCCTACGTCATCGACTCTAAATTGATCTGGGAGTGTCGGAACAAACTCAATGAGGTAGGCAAGAAAAATAAGGTCTTTTTAATCTGGGTGCCCGGCCACTCGGGAATCAAAGGAAACGAAGAGGCCAATACACTTGCCAAAGAGGGCGCACGAATGTCACTCATTGGTATATGTAAATGTATCTATAAGAAGGAGTTTCTGGAGAAGGAGAAGGCTGAGAGGGAAAAACTCTGGCGGAATCTCCCAGGGAAGGATCATTCCACTGAGTTCCTTTGGAACTTCGACACAGCGGGAATCAAAAGATATCTGGATCTTGGTAAGAAGCAATTACACCTCCTCACTGGCTTCTTACAGAACATTGTCGCCTCAGAAAGCACCTGTTGAGGATGGGATTATCGGACACTGACTAGTGTAGGTTCTGTGGAGAGGATGAAGAAACCACCCATTCACCTAGTCACGGAATCCTTCGCATTGTGAGCCCTAAGGAGAGAATGCCTTGGACGAGAAACTTGTAAGAGTGAGGAACTAGCCTCGTTGAAGCCTTCACAGTTATTAGATTTCATTAGATCTCTGAGACTGGAAGACGAGCTGTGAAGGTTTGGCCAGAACAGCTCTGTAAGGGGGCACAATAACCTTAAGGTCGCACTGAACTGTAACCCCTCTTTAAACTATGGTATTGAAGAACAATTATCGATGTCTTAATCTTGAAGATCATGGGAATATTTTGGAGTATTGAATATTTTGCCATGGTGCTTTTCAGTCAGATTCCTTTTATTCAGCGAGTCTAGGTCTATTACAGGGAGGTTCTAGAGGAAAAATAAGTTGATTTACTAAGTTATCCAGAGTAAGTAAAACTCTGGATTCGAATGATCAATTCAGGTAACATTTGGTTTCCTTAAAACTTTTTAGAATAACAGCAGTAAGACTTCGATTTTAGCAAAGGATAGTTCTCGATTGTTAGGAAACATTTCTGTATCTACTTGATATTCACTCATCTAGGATTCATCATGGGAGATATATCAAGGATGATAAGATTCCAACCAAACAGTCGAATGCATATATTCTTCTGCTGGAAGAACATTCGAAATAAAAAAAACAGAAGAAAAACGAAAACAATTGTATGCGAATGATTTCAAAATTAAAAAAACACTTCCATATCATTTTACTGCATCTGAGTAAATCAGTAAACCATCACCTGACCAAAATTCCACCACCAAAATCAAAAAAATATATACCACTCTGATCTAGAATCCTGAAACTCTCGAAGGAATATGTCCTCCTCTATACCGTGGATTTTCCTCATCAAAATACATTTCTACAAGCAAATTTGGCTTCAGCATTTGCCTCTGTTCTATTCGATTCTGCATGTTTTCAGCTAGGTAAAAATCAACTTTAAGATGCCTGATAAAGTTTTCCGCGATATTTACCTTGCTTGAATCTATTCAGCGCTGTTGATCGGTCTCGTTGAGCTGCATTTTCCTCATTTGCTCAGCAGGAAATTGTTGAGGATACCTTGCTGAGTGTTCAGTAGCTCCGTTGTAGTCTTCCTCATCCCCATCGGTTCCAGTAATTTTCTGGATCACCTGAATGATCCTGACTGAGAAGGGTTGCTGGACCAACTTTGTTGACGGTTCAAGTTTCTAGAAAATGCTCAAGTTATTTATTGTAGGATATCTATATTTTTTCATAAGAAATTTTGAATGTTTGAGAAAAGTGACTTTCAAGTGAAATATTTTTCGGACTTTGGGGGGTCCATATCTTCAAAACTAAGATAGATAGCCATTTGTTTTTTTCACTAATATGTTCAGAGAGCCAATATGAATTTGGTGAATATCTGCTGAATCCCAAAATTCAAACAGT